>JAKTUW010000019.1:0-138816 GCA_030556915.1 Wickerhamiella qilinensis
CCGGCGCCGGCGCCGGCGGGGGCCGGCGGGGGCCCCGCGCAGCAGCTCGCGCAACAAGCTCAGCAGCTCGCGCTGCACCCACACAAGCACAGCCCCACGAGCAGCGGTACTGCCGGGCAGGCCGGGCAGGCCGCCTCGCCGGTGGCAGCGGGCCCGCCGCTGTCGGCCTTTCAGACATCGTCATCGCCGTCGTCGTCGTCGTCGTCGTCGTCGTTGTCGTCGCCCGCCACCGCCGCTGGGGCCGCGGCTGGCCAGAACTCGGCCGGCGTGGCCGTAGTCGAGGCCGTGGCCCAGCTGGCCGCCAGGGCGAACCAGGCGTACCAGAGATCGTTCGAGTCGGCGCTGGCCGCCAGCAGGACAGACCCGTCGGAAAGCTTTTACCTCGTTGGCGCGGCGGCCCCGGAGGACCGCGGCGACATCCCCGGCCTGAGCCATGCCTACGAAGCCGCGGCCCGGGCCCAGCGCCAGGTGTTCAAGCAGGGCCTGCAGCAGATCGCCGCCGACGTTTCTGCGCGTGAGCAGCGGCTGCTCGAGAGCCATGAGGAAGAACTGGACCGCATGCGTGCGGAGAGCGACAAGCTGCGCGTGCAGGTGTCCAAGCTCAAGAGCAGATGGGACGGGCTCAAGGAGTCGGCCCGCAAGCGGCGCGAGGACGCAGTTTAGCTTATTGCTGCTGCTGCTGCCATGCTGTCTGGTTTAGTTGGGCTTTATTTATTTGTGCTAGCCATGGGCTCCTAGTTGGCCACATGCAAGTATGTATTGACTAGTTTAGGAGAATACGATAAACAAAAACAAAGTCACCCTCCCATTCTACAACCTGCGCTTGCTCGGCCGCCGGCTAGCGAGCCAGGCCAAACCAGCTCCCAGATCACCGTTAGGCGCTCCGCTGGCGGATACCATGCATCATTTCCTCTTTCGAAATTAGATGGCCGATGCGCTCCACGTGCTGCAGCAGCCGTGCTGTGTCGTTGCTCCAGGCATTGAGTATCTCGCTCGTGTCCTTCGGCTCCTGGAACGAGACCAGTCGCTTGGGCCTATCGATACGCGCATACACCGTGCCGTTGACCACAAGGTTGGCCAGGAACTGCTCCGTCTCGGCCGGCGAGAGGTCCAGCAGCTCGCTTAGTCCATCGATGCTAATCTGCGTGTAGAATTGGGCTACCACGCGAATGTTGTGTTCAATCACGCGGTTTCTTAAATCAGTCCATCGTTTCGAGCTGCTGCCACGGGTCTTGCTCGTGCTGTTGGGATCAAACACCCAGGTGCCCTTGAGCGTGCCTCCGTACACCTCCTCAACCTTGGGCCACCGAATCAGCTCGTCCATAGTGAACATGCGGACAAGCTGCTCATACACAGGCAGCACCTGGAGGTCAGCCTCCAGAGCTAGCTTGTGCAGCAGGTCGCTCTGCAGATTGTCGAACGGAGCGAGAATGGCAAACAGCACCATGTTCTGGAGAATCTCGTGCCGCTTGGCCTCGTCCTCCTCAACCTTGGGTGTATCGTAGATATGCCGGTAGTCCTGGCACACATCGAGGTACCGCGAATCGTGGAGAGCGATCTCCACAGTGAGCTCGTAGAACTTGAGCTTCTGCTCCTGCACGGCCTCAGCCTTGTCGTTGAAGTAGCGAGGCAAGATCTTACGGCTGACAATCTGAGCAAACTGGAAGTCGCCCTTGCGGACGTAGAGGTCAACCTGCTCCAGGATAAAGTCGGTTTTCTCCTTCATATCCATGTTGCCGAGGGTCTCGATCTGCAGCTCGCCCAGCAAGTCCGCAGCCTTGGCCACGTCGCCCTGGTCCTCGTAGATGTGGGCCAGCGTCCGCGTAATGCGGGCACGCTCGAGCTCCAGGAAAATCTTACCTTCAGAGATAACCCGCATCTGCTCGATGGTGTCGATTTTCGTGGCCAGGTCAGGGGCGTCCTCCAAACCGTTGATCACTTCCTGGACGAGCGTGACAATTGCGGTCTTCAGCTGACCATGCTTCTTGCTCAGAAGCTGCACCATTTCATTCATGCGCTTCCACTCGCCAGCCCGTCGAAGAACACGCACAATCTCCGCGAGCACCCGCTGCGACGACGCCAGATCGGACGCCTGGCGAACCTTCTTCTCCAGGCCCAGCAAACGCTCGAGAGCCGCTTCATGGTCGCTGACCGTGAGCTTTTCAATCTCGGGCAGCTCTGTGTCCAGCGTCGAGCTGTAGTCCTTCTCAGCCTTGATGATGGCTTCTTCCGACATGATGGCGACAGTACAAGACAAGACAAGACGAGTGGAAGCCGGGAGATCGATCACTAATGCCCACGGCTCCCAGGCAACCCGCCGCCGCCGGCTGTGCGAACACGCGCGCGGGAGACAGGAAACCTAACCCCCGGACCATGCGCTCCATATGTATCGGTCCTCTTTTTTATTTGTACAGTCTTTTGTTCCGGCAACTGGATGGAGGATCTACAGAACCAATTAGGTTCACATTTCGAGCGTGCGGTAGAGGAGGCCAGGCGCCTACGTAACCCCGTTCGGCTGGCTTCTGTGCTGGCTCAGTGGAAGGTCGACTCCCCATCTCAGCGTGCCAAGCAGCTGGTCAACTATGTGACTAGCTCGAGCCGCGAGCGGTTCGCCCTGGACAAGCAGTATTATGTGCTTGCGCGGGAGATCGAAGGATTCGATCTCGATATTGAGAAATATGGCTGGGAAAATCTATCTGCCGCCGAGCAGCGAGAGATCACTGCGAAGCGGACACTTCTCTCGGAGTTGGAATCAGAGCGAAGGGAAAGCGTCGGAAGAAGCACAAAAGACAAAAGTGCGCCACGGCAATGGGAAGACGGCCAGCTCCGAAAAGCCATCAAGCGCGATGGTGTAGCTAATGGCCAGGCGTATGAGTTTGTGTTCGACGATGTTGACTATGAGCAGGCCGACGAAGCACAATCCCCAGACTTTCCGCAGGAAAGCGACGGCCAAGAAGGAGACGTCCATCAGGAGACAGATATGCTACCTGTTGCACGGCACAAGACTGAGCTTTTGAATCTTATCCGCGCCAACAAGGTAGTTATTGTGGCGGGTGAGACTGGCTCGGGTAAAACGACCCAGCTGCCCCAGTTTCTTGCAGACGATGGGTTTGGTAGAGTGGCCTGTACGCAGCCTCGCCGTCTGGCGGCAATGTCCGTGGCCGCACGCGTAGCCCAGGAAAGGGGCGTGCGGTTGGGTACTACCGTAGGATACACTGTCAGATTTGAGGACAGGACGTCGCGGCACACCAGGATAAAGTACTTGACCGACGGTATGCTGCTCCGGGAGTTCCTCCTGGACCCGACCCTAAGCAGCTACTCTGTGATAATGATCGACGAGGCTCATGAGAGGACTTTATCAACGGACATATTGCTCGGCCTGCTCAAGCCACTACTCGCCACGAGGCCAGAGCTCCGCATCATTATCTCATCTGCCACTCTCAATTCACAAAAGTTCTCGGATTATTTTGGCAGCTCACCCGTATACAACGTTCCTGGGCGCAGATTCAATGTGGATATTTATTACACCAAGGAACCAGAAGCCAACTACGCCCATGCGGCTATATTGACCATCTTTCAGATCCATATTTCGCAAGAGGGCCCTGGGGACATTTTGGTTTTCCTACCCGGACAAGAAGAAATAGAAAGCGTTGCAGAAAGTCTACGGGAAACTAAATCCAAACTAGGAAAAAGCATCGCGGAGTTGCTGATTTGTCCCGTTTATGCCAACATGCCACCAGAGCAGCAAGCGCGTATATTCGAGCCCACGCCCGAAGGTGCCCGAAAGGTCGTGCTTGCTACCAACATTGCCGAGACCTCGTTAACCATTGATGGAATAGTGTTTGTGATTGATCCGGGCTTTGTGAAGCAAAACACCTATAGTCCTCGAACAGGCATGGAGAGCTTGACCGTGCGGGAGTGCTCGAAGGCGAGCACCAACCAGCGTGCTGGTCGTGCTGGCCGTGTGGCCCCTGGTAAGTGCTTTAGGCTTTTTACCAAGTGGGCCTTCACACACGAACTGCCAGAGGACTCGACGCCCGAAATTCTAAGAACCAACCTGGCGTCTGTAGTGCTCCTACTCATGTCTTTAGGCGTGTCAAATGTCCTCAACTTTGATCTGATAGACCGTCCACCAACCGAGTCCCTTATAAAGGCTATGGAAATGCTCTATTCGCTCGGAGCAGTCAATGCAAAAGGCGAACTTACCCAAACGGGCAGAAAGCTTGTGGAGTTCCCGCTGGATCCTTTAATGGCCAAAACGCTACTGGCCAGCGAGCCTCTGGGTTGTACTGACGAAGTCATTACGATCGTCGCCATGCTCGGGGAGCTCGGTGCCATATTTTATCGGCCGAGACATAAGAGAGAAGAAGCTGACAGAGCGCACAGGGCGTTTCACCGTCCAGAGGGAGATCATTTTACCTTGTTGGAGCTTTGGCAGCGGTGGTCTGCAACATCCCATTCGGCACAGTGGGCCCGGGAGCATTATGTCCAGCAGCGGGCCCTGACAAGGGCCAGGGACGTACGGCTCCAGCTCGTTCGCCTGTGTGAGCGCGTGGGCATGAAAATTCGTGGTGGCACCGGTGCTAACGCGGGTATTCAAAAGGCGTTTATTTCTGGATACTTTATGAACCTTTCCAAGCTGGCTCGAGACGGAACGTCGTACATGACCGCCCGTCTGAACCAGGCAGTCTCCCTACACCCGTCGAGCTCGCTGATCAGCGAGTCCAGGCCGAAGCTGGTGCTCTATCACCAGCTCGTTGAGACCAGCCGTGAGTACATGCGTGGGTGTCTAGCCGTCGAAACGGAGTGGGTGGCTGAGCAAGCCCCGCATTTTTACCGCTCCAGGCTGGCCAAGCGAGCCTGACCGCCAGTTGCGCGAAGGCACGGTCGCCCGTATTGGAGGTTTGGTTGTTTTTATTTATTTATTTATTTATTTGTTTGTTTATTTGTTTGTTTGTTTATTTATTCCTTTATCCCGCTATCCTTTACGTTCAAAGAAGAAGCAGGGCAAATGCACTGTCTATTTGGAAAGCGACAGGTTCATGAACCGCTTGCGGCTGAACGCCAGCCAGTACTTGGAGGGCTGTTGGCCGTCGGCATACACCTGGGCAATGAGCCGCAGCACGAGCTCCTGGCGGAACTGCGAGAGGTATGTTTTGAGGAGATCGATCTCCGCGGTACCACGCGGCGCTTGGTAGAGCGCATTGAGCGGGAAGCCAGGCTCGCCCGGGATGGTGAAGTTATCTGTTGCAATCGTGTTGAGCTGCTTGTTCGCGTCAGACGCCGAGGTGGTGGGCCGCAGCTTGGACAGGCACTCGTTGACAAACAAAATGCCGTAGATAAGAGTCCGGTCGGCGGCGCCCTGGATCTCGAAGTTGCGGAAGAACGTGTTTGGCCGAAACAGGTCGACGACCTCGTCGAGGATGTCGTAGTCCGTCGTCGGGTACGACGGGCCCCGGACGCGAGTGCGGAGGGGAAGGATGGCGAAATTGCCCACTAGCCGCACATCGCCGCTCTCGTTGAAAGCAGAGTGCTGGACGGGCATTGACAAAGTGCGTGTTCCGAGACGAGCGTGGAGCGGCTGCGAGTGGAGAGTACGGGCGAGCTTGCCGGGGCTGGGGCTGGCTGGGGCCGGGGCTAGGAACGGCGTGGTCGCCTGTGGATCGCGCGCGGCAGCGGGCCTCAGCGGGGCGAGGGTATGAAGCGGCTGTGGATGTGGCCCGGCTCTTAAAGCATTGGTAGCAAGCTACAACGTGTATTATACTTGTTCTGGTCCTTTCTTGGATTGTCCAGGGGTGCCCGAGTTTGCGAAATCCCAGAAAAGACGTCGGAAAGCGTAAAAAAAAAACAGTGGGGCAAAAACTGCAACACCTTCTGTTCTCGTATGGTCTCCCACTACAATACTTGGTAAGGCTCTCAGGTGGTTCAATATGACTGATCGGACGGGAAGTCTTGCTTTCACCTAGATATGGCCGCAGCCGAATAGTGTAATATGGAGACCTAAACAACCTGCCAAGGCACGCACTCGAAAGTCACCTGCCCAACCCGGCGTTGCTCATTAGGGGACCATGGCAGCCGGTAGCGCTGGGTCTGGATCTGATCAATAGTGCAAATTAGGCGGGATTCTTGACCTCCCCTTCAGCTGCTTCATGCTGCTTGGGCCTACGCTGTATAGCGGGCCGGGTGGCCGGCCGAGACAGTGCCACTGATTCCCGCGCTGCCTGTAGTCAGGCTTCTCCCACCCAGGTGCGCCATCGCGGATTCCTGTAACATGGATCGATCGGTGTACGAGTACTTTGAAGACTCGACAGACACGGCAGACGTGCCGCCGTCTTTGCTTGTACACCCGCAAACATCTCTACCAATTGCCGAAAATCAGGCATTGCCTGTTCTGTCACCGAAGGAATTGGCTCTCTGGCGCTGGGCCAATGTCGACAACCTGGATACATTCTTGCAGGACGTCTACCTTTACTTTCTTGACAAGGGGTTTTACAGTGTGATTCTTAAACGCACGCTCAATATGGTCACTGTTCTGTTTGTGGTTATATTCACCACGTACCTGAGCAGCTGCATTGACTATTCCAAGCTCAGGGGCGCACGGACTCTGGCCGATGTGCGCGTCGCACATTGCTTGGCCAAGACCAGCCTGCTGCACAAACTGGGGCTTTGGATCTTCGGTGCGCTGTGGATTGCCAAGACATTCCAGTATGTGGGAGATGTCAAACGCCTTCTCGAGCTCAAGGCCTTTTACGAGCATCTGCTCGGCATCAGCGAAAATGAGATTCAAACGATATCGTGGCAGCAAGTCGTGTCGCGCATTGTGAAACTGAGTACTCTGAATCTGGCGGCGGCAGGTCGCGCTTCAGTGACTGGTCATGCGCACAAGGCCCTGGACGCCCACAGCATAGCCAACCGGATCATGCGCAAAGAGAATTACTTGATTGCGCTTTATACAAAGAACGTCCTTGATCTCAACGTAACCCTGCTATTTTTCGGAGAATATGAGTTCTTGACAAAGACCCTGGAGTGGAGCATTAGCCTATGCGTCGTGGACTTTGTTTTCAACGAGCAGGGCAGGCTGCGCCCGGTGTTTCTGAATGAGAGCAAGAGGCAGGTGCTTGCGGAGGGTCTTCGGCGTCGCTTTCAATTCGCAGCCATCATGAACATCGTGTGTGCCCCATTTGCAGTGGTTTATATGTCTCTCTATTACTTCTTCCGCTACTTCAACGACTATCATAGAGACCCTTCGTCGATGGGGAGCCGACAGTACACTCCACTGGCGGAGTGGAAGCTCCGGGGGTTCAATGAGCTGTACCATCTTTTTACCCGCCGGCTTGGAATGAGCACCCTGCCGGCTGCGCGGTATATCAGCCAGTTCCCTCGAGTGAGGACTGATATAACCCTTCGGTTTCTCATATTTATCTTCAGCGCATTCGCCGCTGTTTTGGGTACTGTGTCCATTTATGATCCTGAGTTACTTGGACTCGAGGTTACTCATGATGCCACGGTGCTGTTTTATATCGGGTTGCTGGGTACTGGCATAGCCGTCGCCAGGGGCATGTTAGCCAGTGAGGCTGCCATCTTCGAGCCCGAGGCCGCTATGCGTCAGATAGTCGAGTTTACGCACTATTTGCCCGAGTCGTGGGAAGGTAAGCTGCACACTGAGCGGGTAAAGAACGAGTTTTGTAAGCTCTATGACCTCAAAATCAAGATCTTGCTTCGAGATTTGCTTAGCATATTTTTGAATCCAATCATTCTGTGGTATAACCTCGCCCAGTCTAGTGAACGGATTGTGGACTTTTTTCGCGATTCAAGTATTCACGTTGATGATCTAGGATACGTCACAAGCTTTGCAGTGTTTAATTTTGAGCGCGCTAACAAGGCTAAAGCCCGAGCCGACGATCTTGATAAATACTACGCTACCTCTGATGGAAAGATGCTCAAGAGTTATCTCAACTTCATGGACGTTTATGGTCCCCCATCGGCCAGAGGAATCAGCCGCCGCGAAGATTCGAGCAATGACCCGGATTTGCGACGTTCATCGACTTCGAGTTCTGCGTCCAGCCGTTTGGATATGACACAGAGTGTCATGGACCAGTACAACCGCCTTCAGCATTTACCCTCAGTAATGGAGGAAGACGAAGGACCCATATCCTCGGATGTAGCGCCACCATCACCGGATAACAGGCATGCTCAAGCCGCTGCCGACGGTGAGCTCGATCTGCTCCCTGAGGATTCTCCCGAATCTGCTCACAATGATCAGGAACTCGGCGTGTTTGGCATTTTAAACCGTGTATCACGAACGGATCACTTGAGACGCTGAGAGAGGTGCGCAGGCAATAATTTATTAAATAATATTTATACAATGCATGAATACGCAGTTAATGCTTTCTCTTGCGAGCCTTCCGCTCACGCTCATATCTATTACGCTCAGCACCTTCCTCAGTGTTAATCTGGTTGATGAGCCTGGCTTCACCTTCACGAGCCTCACGGGCAGCTTCAACGGTCTCCTTCATCCGCTCACGACCAGCAAACTCAGCATCGCGCCGAACCTCTTTGATGGTCTGCTTGCGTTCCTTCTTGAACTGAGATTTGAGTTTCTTCAATTCACGACGATCGGCCTCCATATCGTAGTCTTTGACATCAGGATTATAGCTCTCCTCGAATAAAGGTGCATGAGTGACAATCCCCATAGCACGGGCTTTCTGTAGGGCAAGAGGTCGGCGTTCTGCGATAGCCCAATTGATGCTCTTTTCAATGCGCGAGGTCACCCCACGAGCAGTTTTGTTCGCCGGAAGTTCTTTGAGAGCCCGCAAAAGAGGGCTGAAGACCTCTGTGAACGCATCAAGGCTTTTCCACAAAGATGCCGCTCTGTCAATGACAGTTACCATCTGCAAGACGAGATCATCTATCGTAATCTTACCAAATTGGCTTAGTGAGAGAGGTTTAATCTCAGCTGATGCAAAGGTTTTGGTGAGGTTCAAGTGAGAATCGCTGGCTCTAATGAAGTTTGAGGCATCTGGCGCCTCGTTGACAGTTGACAAGGCCCGCAGCAAATACGCTGGGACCTCAGGGATGTATCTTTTGGAAAGGCGCTGATAAAATAAAAGAACGTCACATAGAAATAGGTCTCTAGGAAGCGTTTCACGGTTTATAATCACTGATTGAGATAAGTGTTGAGCAATAACCAGCGTAGCGCCATTAGAAACCAGGTGCCACTGGTCCGAAGTAGAAAACAAACTTCCAATTAAAGCAAATGTGAGAAGGTCGGACCGTTCAATGTCCTCTCCGGAGTTTGCCTTGACATGAACAGCATTGACAGCTTCTCTAAAATAATTGCCAAAGTCAGCGGCATAAGACTCTGCGTGGCTACGCAGGAGGCCAACGTACAATTTAAATTCAGTGTCGGTCTTTGATAACACGGCATAGCGTGCAATGACGGTCAGAAATAGTCCTAACTTTTCCTTGTTTCCTTCTCCACGTGACGGATCAAGAGCCTTAATGTAGGTTTTTAACTGGCGAATTGGCTCCTTACCAACAAGTGCCTTCACAAGTTCAGGGAGTGTTTGGGGGATTCCGAGTTCAGGAAGTGTCTTTGTAAGGGCTACTTGCGAAAACTGCTCAACTGACTTCTGACTCTTGATGTTTGAGCTCGCCTGAACGTCACCATTTGTCTTGCCCTCCAGCTGCACCCCATCAATACTAGTTCCCTCCTCATCCGATTCTTCAGATTCACTTTGATCCTCTTCAGAGTGCGAAATTTCAGCTCTAATTCCAACATCCAAGTCAGCATCCAAACCGAAAAGACCGGCATCGTCGCGGACATCTTCGGGGTCGTAGTCGAGGTCGTCCCCTTCCATTCTCTGTTGACGTAGTTTGAGCTGCTCTTTTTCTCTATCTGCTGCGGCTTTGGTGAGCTCTTCTTCAGTTTTTGTTCTATCTTGCGGCTTTGCACGGCGGTCGTTGGCCATATCAAACACATTACTGTCGTAAAGCAGGTCCATTGCATCTGCAGTGAGCAGACCTTGGTTATTTTGGGCCTCCACGGACTTGATATCCCGCATGAGCTCCATGTAAGCCTTGGGGTCATTAAGCTGGTCTATCAGATCTTGGTCGTCCTCTTTGGCTTGTTGGCGAGCAGCCTTGTACATCTTGGATTTGGCAATGACTTCCTTCATGACCTCATGCTTGGATTTTTTTCTATGAGGGTCCTCATTGTCTGCCCGCTCTGACGTGCTCAAAGAGCGCTTATGACCAAGCTCTTGGTCTCCATCGCTGATTCCAAGATCATCCTCAGCAAAATCGTCATTCATGGCTAGGGCTTCGCCAAAGTGCGTTAAGGTCTCATTATCTTCCTCAAGATTGAAAGCTGCGGCCTTGTTCGATCTGGAGAGCTTTTCACGAGCATAACGAGCAACCATTTTATCTTCAGCCGAAAGAGTCTTATCATTTTCACCGAATCGGCGGTCGACAACCGCACCTACCTTGCCCTTGACGCGCTTTTCGGCTTCGTACGTGCGCTTGCGCTCTTCTTCGCCACGTTGTTTGCTAATGCCCGGCTTTCCTATTTGACCTGTTACTGTGCGGCCTAAAACGGCAGTCTTGTCGCGGGTATGCTTTACATCAAACGGGTTGAATGCTTCGCGGATCGAGTCCAGGACTTGACGGTCATGCTCACGCCGGCTCTTTTCGACGCTCTTACGACCTGCTTTCTTTTTGCCTTGCTGATTTCTTAATAAATCATGCTTTTTCAGATCATTTTTGAAGGTTTTCAAAATGGATCCGGCCATTACGAACTTGATTCAGCTCGCTAACGAACTTCACAAAGGACAGCGAGAAATGAATACAAATGATCTGAAAAAATATTTATGTAAGCGCCAGGCCCAAACCGTCATATAGATCTCGAACCTGGACTGCAGGCTGTTTTGCATTAGCTATGTTTAGATGGCGGTCCGTTACAGCTTTTCGCGCTTTTGGGCATGTTTCTCTTGTGTTTACAAGTAGCCAAGTAGGAGAAGACTATTGATCTAGAAAAGAAAAGAAGGAAGAAAATTACTGCATGTGGCATGTCGGGTCCTAGCTTCCAGTCACACTCATTATCAGCGCATGGATTGTCCGTGAATAAGCGATATATATTTACCAAACCTTTCATAGATTTACATGGAGGTAGCAGCAACCACCCGGAATACGTGCGTTGTAATGGACTGCACAGAGCATTGTCACAGCCGGCGATAAGAGCTGCCTCCCAGTCAGGAAAGTTCGTCAGCTTACGTCAAAGTCTCGCGACTCTTGGACAATCACGCGACGCGTCACTATGGCGTTCGAAGACGGGCAGATATCGGACTCGGAACCCGAATATCCGACAATCGCCGTCAATGGACAACTGCAAGTGCTCGCGGCTCCACAAAATGGTACGGACCCGCCGCCAGCCGAGCCATTGCATGCCAGGACGAGACTCGCAGTACAAATGGCGCGCATTCCTTCCAGTCCAATAAGCGAGCATGTGGACGACTTGGTCACAGATGCAGAGGTGGGCTCGCGCCCGCGACCGGATATTGAGTCCACTGAGCCAATTGAGACCGAGACGGAATATCGGGGCATGCGATTTCGGAAACGACTGCCTCGGCAGCTCAATATTTATGCCTACGACAAGGCCACGGCCGGGGAGTTTTATCAGTACACAGCGCGAGACATACCGTTATCCGAGGACCCAGACTTTATTGATTCTCAGAAAAGCATTGAGGCCCCTCCCAGCCCCGACTCGCTGGACTCTGAGACCATTCTTCCCCCAAGCAGCCCCAACCTTTCCTCCTACAACTCCGGCCCAGCCGTACAGGAGCCGGACGCCGCTGACGACGGCCACAGGGTACGTATTGTTGACTCCAGTGACGATGAATTTGGTAGTGATTCAGACGACAGCTTGGATGAGTTCACTGCCAACCTCAAATATTTCAAAAAGCCAATTCACGATTCTCTGCCTGCTTCGGTGCAGCCTGAACGTCCATCTGCTCATGTCCATACGTCGGAATCGCCGAATTCGCGGGGGACCGATGATGTATCCGGTCCCGGAACGCAAGATTATTTGCGCTGGTCCACTTCTTCGCCGCGTGACTCGGGGGATATTCGTGAAACAGCCCATATCGACTACATGCTGGCACCACGGAGAAGGTCTGGTACCCGCCATGAGACAAGAACGGTGCGGATGCACAAAGTAAGATTGGATCGTCTGGTAAAAAATATGGGCTCCAAGGCGACTCCGTATATGCGTATCGCTGCTCGGACCTCGCGAATGAGAGGAAAAGGGGTAGATGAACCCAAAAACAAGTTAGTTGTTCATGATGATAATAAGGGCAATGACGGAGAAAAGACACTGCTGCGCTGGCGCAAAGGTATGAGAGTTACGCCTAAGTCTGGTCAAGGACGGGCTACCCGCCCTGTGTCTACTCACCGTAGTGAGAAGGCGCGTCCTGGTGAGAGGGTGACAGTTCAGCGAACGGGATCTTACGAAACCAAACGTATTGCTTCAAAAACAGTGCCGCAGAGGTTTTCCAATAAACCTCATGCAGATGGTGAATTCCAAGACCTTGCATTAGTGTTTGCAAAGCGAATAACGGCAGATGAGCACATTGGACAAGAGTCTAAACGCGCCAGCATCCTTGCTAATGTTTCTGAAACAGAAGAGCGCCCTCGCAAGCGCAGACGGACCCGTGAAACTGAACGTACATATCACACCACAATTGTGGAAGTTCCGACGGGAAGATATGCGTCAAGGCCTACAAATCCGGCTAAGTTGCCACAGGAGCCACTAAGGGTCGTTGATCCTCTTGCAGGATCCCAAAAGAGTGCCAATCAGGCAGTTTTACCTAAGTTGGCAGGTCAGGCTTCGAGAGCCTCATTTGGATTATCACCTATTTCCAGAACAGCATTTCGCAAGTCTACGTTTTTTGGATCAAACACTCTCAGCCTACTACAGAATTCATTTCAGTTGTGGGATGCTCAAATCCAAACCCCTCGCCAATCCTTCTTCGGAACGTATTTGCAAGATGCTAATCCCCAAGCGGTCGAGAAGGCGATGCAACAGCTTGTATCCGTGGCAACTGGGTCCGCTGGCGAGGTACACTCAACAATGCTGTTGCGTATTTATGACTACCTTCTACACGGAGCGGGTGAAATGCTCAGGCAAGATACGATCATCGATAATGAGGTGCGTCAAGAGGTGAGCAAACAGATCCTCATGATTTTGAGTACTATCTGCCAATCACCTGGGGAGAGAAATATCAATATCAAACGAGTTCGCCTATTAATTGCCATTTTTGCTCTTGTCTCTGCTAAAGCAAATGCCCTGTTAGATCCTTTAAAGTATGGTGATGTTCAGGAAGCTGTTAGAGGAAAGGTAGCAGATGTGGTCGTTATGCACTTGGATTTCATTTTAAATGAATTCAGAAGCGCTTTCTTGCTGCAACAGGGAGGAGCATATGGGCAGACCAGCGTGGCCATCGAAATAATATTGGTGCTGGCTAAAATAGACGAGTTGGACATGCTGTTCGGTTATCCTCGATTAGCACATGAAAGAACTGATCTTGGCTGGCTTCTGCTGTTCTTGGCGTCAGCAGCTTTCCAATATATCAATGGCGAACCGTGGGTAAACGGATGGCCAGTTGCGGTGAAACTACTGGCCCGTACTGATCTTATTACCGCGGATAGGCATGTCCTGATAGAGAGGACCATGCGGCTCATTACTTTGTGGAAATGGCCAGTAAACCCAGAAGTGATCTTTTTGTTCTTTGACTTCTACGCGAAGCAGCAGAACTATGCAGATGTTCGAGGAGAAGCAGTAGATTTGCCGAGCTTTTTCTACTCTGGACACTTCGACGGTTCTGCACATCATAAAGTCGAGCACCACGCTTTTTTAGAACTTCTGGGCCTAACCTTACAGCGCTACAGATACCAGCACAATCTGCCGCTCGCACGCAAAGTTGTAGGTCGTGTCACGCCTCTGAGCTCTTTGAATTTTCCTCAGACTCTGCCTGTCTCAGCCTCCGACTTGAGTCGCGTGTCCCAGCAGTACGGTATTCTTCTGGTAGCCTTCCGCTTTTGTGATCCTATAGTTCGTCCAACTGCTCGGCAAATTGTTGACCTTGTCCAACTCGAATCGGCTCATATCGCCATTCGCGTGAAGGCACTCAGTGCATGGGAGATCCTCGTTCGTATTTTTAATAAGGAAAGTCTCCCACAAGACGAAACGAGACGCTGGGTTGAGGTTTTGGCACGACAATGTACAGAGCAATATCGCGACTATCAAGAAAGGCAAGTACAGGCAGGTGCCATTCGGGGACTTGAAGAATTTTTCCTCGAATTATTCAAGCGACTCGCAGTGGTTGGACCCCAGCATTTCATTACCAGGACTATGCTTGAGCCATTACTGTATCGCCTTCCAAAAGAGGTGCGAGAAAAGCTGTGGCAGTGCGTAAATTTAGTTGTGCGCTCGCAAAACGATGAGAAATTTAGGGAAATCTCACCAGTCTTGTTAAGCTACTTTACGCAAGCGAACCCCGAGCTTTGGGAACTGGAAACGTTTGGGTCCATACTTGGGCATTCGAGACGCTTGATCGACATACTGAGGGACTGGAAAGATGCACGAACTGAGCCGTTAGTTTTAGCTCATGCTCTTTCACATTCTGCTTCTTGGGAACCAGAAAGCGAAAAGTTTGTTCTCGAGAAACTCGTGGTTTATTTTGCAAGACCAATATGGGAACATGAACCGTTGCTATTCAAACGCCTAAAACTCCGACTTCCTTGGGTGTTACCGCTTTCTAGAGATGCCAGCATCGATGACCGCATTGCTTTTGTCAAGGCGATGCTTGTTTATTTGCAAACACTCTCGGGAGGGAGCATGTACGCTGATAAATTAATGGGTAGACTTCGCGAGACAGTTCAGATGGCGTTTGATAGCCAAACGCTGGAGCGGTCATATACAATCTTTACGGCACGTATTCGCCGAGTTGTGTTCGAAGCGTTTCCGGATCTTGTTGCTGTTCATGGCTCCTGGTTTAACGACGCAGCAGACCATGCGGTGGAAATTTCACAGCGCACCCTGCTGGACAGTTTGCGTGCCAACAGGACAGGTCGCCTTGAATTTTTTTTCGCGTTTAAATTACGGGCTTCTATTGATGCTGGACAGCTCAGTACGTTTGCAACTAATGTTCTGTCAGCACTACAGCTTGAAGACGATCAACTGTCACTAGCTGGCTTTGATTTCATTGTTAACAAGCTTTTTGCGTTTTATGCGCAGTTAGCAGTCGAGATTTCTGCTTTGGAGCAATTGCTCCCTTTATTTATTCAAATTACTGGCAAGCTTGTCGAGCGCGACGATAGATTGAGATACTCCCCTCTTGTCTTCTTGCAAGCCATGATAAACTATGTTCACTATCATTTGGTCAGGCTACGTGCATCGGAATTACTATGGACTGTGGCCATGGGCCTGTACTCTCTGTGCGCTGGTCTTGTAAGACAAGTATATTTGCGCTCCCGCGTTGACAATCTCCAGCTTAAGCAGTACCGCCGATTATTTAGAGCTCTCTCCCATGATGCTCCGCACCTTCTTCGCAAGGCTGAAGACCCGGACTATACCTGGGAGGCGCCGTTCAAGTTTGAAGAAAGCAACTATCAAGGAGACGCTTCGGCCGTCCGCCAGGCACTGAGCGACTCAGAGCCCGTTATCCAAGTGGCCAGCAAAATCGAACTACGGCTCGCTATCGGGAGATATACGCAACTCCTTGACCTCTTTCACCAAGCCATTAGTGAGCGAAAGCAAAACGCTAATCGTCCTATTTATATATAATATTTAATACTAACGCATTAACTATGTCTTATGTACTTTACCATTTGAAAATCCACCTATATCTGGTCGACGCTCTTATGTACAGTGGACAGAAGTCCCGCCGCGCGAGCCCGACGGATCGCTTTCGCCAGGCGTTTGTGGTTTTTGGGGTTGGTGCCATGTGCGTGTCCAGCCATGATTTTTCCGTTAGTAGTGATGTATTGCGAAAGAACTGCAGGCTGCTTCCATAGGTTCAGAGGGTCAATTTTGTGCGTAGCGAACTTGTCGTATAGGCGAGCGTTTCCCCGTTTCTGGTAGGTCGCCGAGGCATAAGAAAAGTCTTTCGGTTCATATACATGTTGATAATCGAACCGCGGAAGCAAGTTAGCCGGGATAGTCCGCTTACTTTGAGCAGATGCTGAATAGACGGCGGACATGAGAGTCTCGTAGTGGTCGACCTCACCCTCTTTAGAAGGGGGCGGAGCACTGGATTTGGCTCCTTCTTTAGCGCTTTCAACCTGAGCAGGCTTACCTTGAGAAGATTTTGGGACTCCGCGGAGCTTTTGTGTCGAGCTAGAGGTATTTTGAGCTGAAGTATCTATACCAGCAGAGAACGCGGAGTCACCCTCAGAGACCTTCGGCAGGTCAGAGCCATCTCTGCTGCTCGCGAAGCGTGTGAAAAGCAAAGCACATTTAGAACGAGCCGGTAGTGACCTCAAAGTGATCGCTACTTGTCGACTGCTCAACATGACTCTGGTGAAAAATACCACGGTGATCGAGCAGGTTGGGCTGATTACGGTTGGTCCCAGTGCAAGCTATTTACTGTGTGGTGTAGGTAGCGCTGGTCAAGATTGGGAGATGCGCGAGGGCGCATAATACTTGGTAGCTTACACCTGCCTAGTATCTTACGTTTATGAATATGGAAAAGTTGCGCGCGTGGGCAGAATGTCAAGCATAGAGCTCTGTCAAATTTGCGAAACTGGGGAGCCCGATGAATGGGTGCAATGCGATATTTGCGACGAGTGGCTGCACTACGGTTGCGTGCGGCTACCACCAAAGTATATCGCCAGTCTTGTGGAGTTTCACTGTGACAAATGCGCCCAAACTCACGGGCCCTCTGTGGAGCCGCGCGCCTCAAAACGGCAGCGTCTGCAGCTCAATTATGCAGCCCTAAATGAAGGAATTGTGGAGATCGAGCGCACGCACCCTCATGCCCGCTGGTTTGGGACAAGCCGGTTCAAAAAGGGACCTTTTCCGTCGTTGTCTGGCCCCGAATTGCCCGGAATTCCCGAAACGCCGATCTTAATTCCCAGGGCCTTGAAGCGTACCCTTGGAATGATGGTTCCAAAGGACCTGACTCTCAACGACGTTGCTAATATGCTTGGCCGGGACCGGGTGCTCCCAGTTATGGATGTTGTAACCCAAAATGTACTTCCGGGGTGGACATTGGGGCGGTGGACAGACTACTGGTACAATAAAAGTGATCGGGACCGAACGCTGAATGTGATCAGCTTGGAGTTTACCGGCACATCGCTCCAAGACAAAATTGTGAGACCAGAGTACGTGCGAAAGGTGGACCTCGTGGACCGCGTGTGGCCCGATAAGTCTACGCGTTCAAAGCCCAAAGTCAGTCACTACTGCCTAAGCAGTGTTACGGGGTGCTATACGGACTTTCATGTCGATTTTGGCGGCACATCCGTTTTCTATCATGTGATATCCGGCCATAAGGCTTTTCTATTTGTCCCGCCTACAAAAAAGAACCTAAAGGCTTACGAGAAGTGGTGTTTATCTGACGACCAGTCGTCCAAATTCTTTGCTGATCTTGTGCCAGACTGCTGGCGTATGGATTTGGGACCTGGTGACAGCTTAATTCTGCCGTCTGGATGGATTCACGCTGTTTATACCCCAGACGACTCTCTGGTAATTGGAGGCAATTTTCTTACGCTTCAGAACCTCCGCATGGAGCTTGGAGTGACAGGTGTAGAGAAGCGTACAAAAGTGCCACCGAAATTCGCCTACCCCGGATTTCGAGCTGTCCTCTGGTATACCGCTGCTTGGCTTCTTACGCTGCCTAAAACCAGTCTGGAAAAAGAAGCACTGACGCCAGGCATGCTCATTGAGCTTTCTGCATACCTTCAAGCTACGCCTGACGGTCGCCCGCGTGAGGTCGGAGCAAGCACTGCAGTGAGGTTGGCAAAGCTTGCTGCAGCGCTCGCGGAAGGGGTCAACGCGCCAATTGAACAGGTCAACAGGTCTACAGAAGATCCGCTGGATATACAGGCTGCCAATGCAGATATCACCTCACCGAGCACCATTGTCAAGGGCCCAATCAAACACGAGACGTCAGATCTCTCGGTCTAACCTATTTATAAACCTTTAACGTCTGTGTCATAATTTGGCCATAAAATTACTATAATGTGGCGGAATTGTGGTATGTGTATGCCTTGAAGTGCCTAAATAACACTCACTCGAACACACTAGCTAGAATTCCGTGCAACTCTGCTGGTTAGGCTATACCAGCCAAGGTGGGGGGGTATGGGTAGAGCGATCGAGCTGAGGACCACCTTAAGGCAGCCCTTGCCCAGTGCACTGCAAAGCCAGGGGAAGCTGGGAGAGTGGGACCCACCCGGTGGGGCTTGAGCCCGCTGGGGCTATCTGTGTCAGCCAGTGCCAGTGCCAGTGCCAGAGTGTTGCCCCCCTCTGCATAGGCATATCAGCAGAAGGTGGCACGCACGATGCAGTGTCTAAAAGCGGAACAGTGGGCAAAATGGTACGGGACTGGGGCTGCGCCCGGCACGAGAGTCGTGGGCCAGGAGCCTTGCTGCGGAAGAATTCTCTTACATGGCGGGCCTCAAGGCAGCCTTTTTATTTGTCTTGCGTTCTATGGAAGTGCCGAGTGCATACACTTGACGCACCGCAGGAATCGCGCGCGCGCGTGATGAGCGGCAGGGGCAGCTCCAGGCGGGACCCTACCCTATTTCCTGGCTTCCCTCACCCTGTCCATTTACGAAGCCCCGATTTCCAAGATTGGGAAATACGCGGTCAGGGCGGTGGTTGTTTCTTTAGCTTCGTAATCCGCGGGGAACCTGGAATCCAGCATGGCTTCCACGTGGAAATTGACGAAAAAGCTCAAGGAAACGCATTTATCCAGTGCCTTTCTCCGGGGGAACTCGTCAACCGATGCTTCCCGGTCAAACACTCTGGTCAAACCCCCCTCGGGCGCCTCGCTGAGCCCCGCAAATGGCGATAACCTGGAGACCCCTCGCGCTTCGATTTCCGAGAGCGGCGCTGCCACGGCCGCCTCGTCAACGACAGCACGCGCCATTGGCACATCGAGCTCGGGGCCGTCCGATAGCTCGTCGCGCGATGCTACGATTTCGGCGTCGTCGTCCACGAGCCAGTCGGGCAACCAATCTACGGCTCGCAACCCTGCGCTGCTGCGGATCAAGATATACGAAATCAAGGAGCTGAATTTGCCGCAGACCGTCAAGGACAAGCTTCCGCCGTGGGCACTGGACAAGAACTCGACGCGCCCCCCTCCTTTACACTTGGTTCTAGAGTACGACAAGACCCAGATCATTTTGCATGCCATAGGCGGTACAGCTGAGAACCCCACTTGGGACAAGACATCAAGCTTTGACCGGTCTGTTCAGGAGTCGACCTTATGCGTTTCGTTGTATGCGCGTGTGCCTGCCGACCCGGAAGGGGACGACGATCACGAGAATGAGGGCCCCTTGCTCAATGGCATGGACAAAGATAAGCAGAAGGCCCGGCGGAGTACTCTCAAAGACGTGCTGCTCGGCACAGCGCGTCTGGATACGTCCACGCCCCTTGGCGGATCTTACGCCCTCACGGGTACTTCTGGGCGGCTTAAGGTCCGCTCTGAAACGCAGCACACCAAGAATCAACCCCTGACTATAGATGACTTCTCGCTGCTCAAGGTCGTAGGCAAGGGCTCGTTTGGCAAAGTGATGCAAGTACGCAAGAAAGATACGGAGCAGATATATGCGCTCAAAACGCTACGCAAGGCCCACATCGTCTCCCGCTCCGAGGTTGGCCATACGCTTGCGGAGCGCACAGTGCTGGCGAAGATCCACAATCCATTCATCGTGCCCCTGAAGTTCTCATTCCAGAGCCCTGAGAAGCTGTACCTCGTTCTGGCGTTCATCAACGGCGGTGAATTGTTCCACCACCTCCAGCGCGAGGGCCGATTTGAACTGAATCGGGCTCGGTTCTATACGGCGGAGCTCTTGTGTGCGCTCGAATGTTTGCATGAATACAATGTGATTTATCGTGACCTAAAGCCGGAAAACATCCTGCTCGATTATACGGGTCACATTGCTCTGTGTGACTTTGGTCTGTGTAAACTCAACATGGCCGGGCAGGAAAAGACGAATACTTTTTGTGGCACGCCTGAGTACCTGGCTCCAGAGCTACTGCTGGGACGAGGCTACACAAAGGTTGTAGACTATTGGACGCTGGGCGTTCTTTTCTACGAGATGCTTACAGGGCTCCCGCCGTTCTATGACCAGGACACCAACAAGATGTATCATAAGATTCTGCAAAATCCGGTTGTGTTTCCTAGTGATATGGATCAGGAAGCGCGCTCGCTGCTCACTGGACTGCTGGAGCGAGATCCTCAGCGTCGGTTGGGTGTCAACGGGGCTGCGGAGATCAAGGCCCACCCGTTTTTCCGCCAGATCGATTGGAAGTGCTTGCTAAATAAGAAGTACGCCGCACCGTTCCTCCCTTCAGTTGCCTCAGCAACGGACACGTCCAACTTTGATCAGGAGTTTACAAACGAAGTTCCTATGGACTCTGTTGTCGACAGAGATAACATCCTGACCGAGTCTGTCCAGCGGCAGTTTGGAGGCTGGTCGTACACCAACACGGACTCCAGGTTGGCGTCGAGCGGGAAATGGTAGATCACAGATGCTGGCATATGTAAGCTCACCTACTTCTGTGGAGGCTCTTTTTCGTATTTAACATTTCTTTTCTACCTATGCATGCTTGCTCGCTTTATCGTCTGGAGGAACGGAGCATTCCCAAAAATGTAAAATTTTTATCTATATGTATAAATAAAGCCTATCTCTGAAGGCCTATGCCGCCTTTGTTGAGCTTGACCTGCGCCTGTATAGGTACCACGATGCCTTCGCGAGCAGCGCCCAGGCCGGTACCCTGGGTCCAGCCCATCTTTGTCAATAGCTGATGGCCAATACTCTCGCTGGATATGTGGACAGCATTCTCACCAACAAGATCGCCGTCCCTGATTCGCTTGGACTTGTGCCTGCGCCCACCCTCTTGCTCACGCTGGGCGTGTTCCTCAGGCGAGACGTCCACTCGCCTAAAGACTTGGCGCCGGCTCGTCAAGGTCCTCAGTTTAACAATATTGTGCGGCGGACCACTCCTCTTGGTCTTTACAGCGTGTAAATGCTTTGCGTGCTTTTTTCCTACAGTTGTGGTCTTGAGCCCATGGAGCGTAGCAAGTTCGTTGAGGTACCACCGAGCATTGCTGTCAAGTGGGGGAAACTTGAGTACTTCCCGATTAGGAGTTGCGACAAACTCCTGGATCTCCGAAATTACGTCGTCAACATGCATCTCAGTAGGGTATTTTTGCCATAGAGTCGGATCTTTGCCAAAGTTTTCTGCCCTAGCAGCCTCACGAGCCTCCAATCGGGCCTGCCGCCGCTTGCTCAAAGGCTGCTTCTTCTTCTTTTTCGGCACATTAGGGGGCCGAAGATTGTTAATATCCACGCTCCCGCCAACTAGTCTCATGATAAGCTCATCTGCGGAAGAATCTCCCATAGAGTCATCTTCGTCAAAAAGAACATCGTCCAAAACGTTATCCTGCAGTCCGCGGTTGTATGCAAATCTAGTTAGTGAGTTGAGATCCAGCTCATCACTATCAAGGCCCTCGCTGTTGCCCAACTCAATCTCACCCTCATCTGAGTCGTACATCCCACCCGGCGCGTCTAGCTCATTAGCTGAATCGGTGTCGGATCCTATATCAGAATCCGATGACACATTCAAGTTCGAATCCAGTTCCCCCCAGGACCGAAAGGGCTCGATCTCCGGACTCAGACCGAATTCGGCCGGGCGGCTATCCTCAAATGCCAAGAAGTCAGCGCTGGTTGGTTCCAAAACGTCGTCTATGGACACATCCATAACATCTTCGTCGCTAGATGCGGTATCGGCTGGGCGGCTATTCACGGGCGGCGTTAAACTGCTAAAGTTACCGGCAGCGGAATCCCCAGCTGCTGGCCCAGGGTCCTCGTCGTCTGTTTCAGTCCTTCCGTCTGCACTTTGTAGCAGGTCACTTTGGGACCCCCCGGCCGAGGATTCTGGCGTCGGCACTAGGCTTAGGCTCTGCGTGCGCTCGGGAAGACCATCCAGGTCCTTGGAGGGCAGATCAGGTGCGGCGCCCTGAGCGAGATCGAAATCTTTGGACTCAAATCCTTCGAGCACATAACGCATAACCTCGTCGCCGCTCTTTTCACTTGCTCGAGAATCATGCTTTTGAGGCTTTTTGTCTATGCTTTCCAAATTCTCTGATACTTTTGTAAACACAATCGGTTGGCGCCGCTGCGACTTGCGAGACTCATCCAGATGCTGGCGCCCTCCGCGCACGGCCATTCGCGAAGACTGGACTTGCACTTGTGACCCGGGCCGGGCGCGCGGCCTGCCGGACCCGTCAATCGGGCGCTCGTCCATCAGGCGCCTGAATTCCGCGGCGTCCGCAGGCAGGTCGATCTCGCCCCGGCTATGTGCGCCGCGGCCCCTCGAGCGGCCCCTCGCGCCTCCACGGCCACGGCCGCGGCTGCCTCCACGGCCTCGGCTGCCGCCGCGACCTCTGTTCGAACCTCTCATATTATAGTGTGTAGGATCCCAATTCAAACGCGGTGCAGGGTGCCGAAGACCCCACGTGCGGCTGGGACAAGGTCGATCTGCAGTCACGATGCGCTTGTCCATCTTGAGGGAGGGGAGCGGGATGTTGAACATAGCGCCGGGGCTCCACGAATCAAGATTTTGCAATACTCTCTATGAATTGAATAGTGGCGCAACTATAGGGTCTAGTGAATTGGCGTTGCTTGGTGTGCATTAGCTGCTCGGTGTTGGCGGCCCTCAGTGAACCCTTTCGCATTTATACATGTCCTAAGCTCGACTTCGCAGGGAACGCTTACTCATGACATCCACTACGCCGCTGGGGAGAGTCCTGCGATACATATGGGACAACGAGCCGGCTCCCTCGGGCGAAGGAGACCTTATTGTATTGGGCAAGACATACGAGCCGTCTCTTGAGGCATGGCCCGACGATTTTTTGGAAGACGTGGGCAGCCGGATTTGGCTAATGTACCGCACGAACTTTGTCGCCATCCCCAGGCACCCGAATGGGCCCTCGCCGCTCCAGATCACGTCTCTATTTCGGGGCGGTGCAATTGACCCCAATGGCTTTGTTTCTGATGTGGGATGGGGGTGCATGATCCGCACGAGCCAGTCTCTAGTTGCCAATGCGCTGGCCGCATTGCGCCTGGGCCGCGACTGGCGGTTCAGCGGGTCTATTGAAGAACGGGAGAGCGAGATTCTCAAGCTCTTTTACGACGAGCCGTCGGCGCTGTTCTCCATACACAAGTTTGTTGAGTATGGTGCTGAATTTGGCGGCAAGCTGCCCGGACAGTGGTTCGGCCCCAACACAGTGGCCAGCGGCATCCGCGCTCTCAGCAACGCGGCTGATATCGGCCTGCATGTCTATGTGTCGAGTGGGATGGACGTATATGAGGATGAGTTACGAGAGCTGGCGCAGGGGCGCAATAGTAGCGGCGACACTGCGACGTGGCAACCTGTTCTATTACTCTGTGGGCTGCGGCTAGGGCTGTCGCAGATCACACCTATTTATTATGAAGGATTACGGGCTTTGCTCGCCTCTCCTCAATCTGTGGGCATAGCCGGTGGTCGGACGTCGGCATCGCACTACTTTTACGGCATCCAGGATGACCGCTTGTTTTATCATGATCCCCATATGGCCAAGCCAGCGCTGCGCGATCTCCCCGACGACGAGGCGCTGCTGTCGGTCCACAGTACCCAACTGCGTGCGTTGCCCCTGACAGAAATGGATCCTTCAATGTTGTCAGGCTTTCTGCTACGAACAGAGCAAGATTTCGAGGACTGGAGGCGGCAGATGGACGCGGTGCCCGAGCGCAGCCGCGTGATCTCCGTACTCAAGCACCGCCCAGATATACGTTTAGCTGAAGACGAAGTTATCGAGTCTGAAGGGGAAATGGACACTGCGCTCGACAGCCTCGATACGGACTCGACGACCATGGGCGCTTCGATTGTTCTCCCAGAGGGCGGGCCCAACGAGGAGTATGGCGTTGAAGAAGAGATGGCGGCGCGCCGGCTGGAGCTCGAGCCTTCCTCTGTGGTGTCCGCCCCGGCACTTCCGTCCGACGAAGTTGTTGTCAGCGTCCCGAACGTCGCCGATGAGTCTGCCGTGGTGATTGACCTGCCTAGCATGCCCGGGCGTGATCGGCCAGGCAATCCTGTGGAGACCACCCTCGACGACTGAGCTGGGGTGGTGGACGAGCTTCAGGGTTCGTTATGGCCCTTAACTGGCGGTGGTCTTGGCTAGGCATCACCCTTTTGATGTCTGGTGGTGGTCACTTATTTTATTTTATTTTATTTTATTTGTACTTACATATATGCGTGCTCTTCATAAGACGTTTGTTCGTGCTTGTCCCCCATCCCCTAGCCGATCGAGCTTTTTTCCTCCCATCGCGGGAACTGACCCCGCCCTCACCTTGGGAACGTGGGCGCCCGAGCGAGACGCCGGCGGCTAGGCAGCCGGCCGCTGTCCGGTGCTCCCAACGATTACCACACGTCCGCGCTACACACCCCTATTCAAACAGTATCATGGACGTGGTCGACAAGGTAGTGCACAGCTTCCAGGCGGCGCCCAGGCGAGTCAAGCTCATTGACACGTTCATGGCGTTCCTGGTTGTGCTTGGTGTACTGCAGTTCCTGTTCTGTGTACTGGTGGGTAACTTTGTAAGTATTCTCCGAGGACAGACGGGCCGGCCAGGCTGGCCACGAAGGGCCAGCCCCCAGGAAACAGACGCTAACCCAGCCCTTCAACGCCTTTCTCGGCGGCTTTGCCTCGACAGTGGGCCAGTTTGTGCTGTTAGCTGCGCTGCGCATCCAGATCAACCCGGCGAACCGGCGGAAGTTCCGGCAGGTGTCGCCCGAGCGGGCGTTTGCCGACTTTGTGTTTGGCTCACTGATCCTGCACTTTCTCGTGTACCACTTCATCAACTAGACGCACCGGAGCTAGCAGTAAAAATACCTTTAGATTACCTGGGTTTATCCTTTAACGCCTATCTTTTCAAAAATAAATCTACAATTGCACAACGCAAACCGGGGAAGCCCGCACCGCCAGGTTAGGATACAATACAGCAGCCTTTGCTCTTTTTAGGCTCGCTCTTTTGCGCGGCGGGGCCCGCGGCAGCCGCCCCACGGGCCGGAACGGTGCCGGCCGCCACGGGCTTCTTGTCGGCCGCCTTGGGCGCGTTGTAGCGCAGCACCGACTTGGCCAGGGTGATGAAGGCCTCGTTGACGTTGATGTGCTCCTTGGCGCTGGTTTCCAAAAACGGCGCCTTGAGCTGCTGGGCCAGTCGCTGGCCCTCTTCGTAAGTGACCTCGCGCTGCGAGTCCAGATCGCTCTTGTTGCCGACGAGCACAATGGGAAACTCGTCCACGTCCTTGGCCCGCAAAATCTGCTGGTAGAACGACTGGATCTCGTCGAAGCTGGACCGCGAAGTCACTGTGTACACGAGCAGGAAGCCCATGCCTGACCGCATGTACTGCTCGCGCATGGCCGAGTATTCTTCCTGACCGGCAGTGTCCAGCACGTCGAGCGAAAGAGGCTCCCCTTCGACCTTGATATCCTTGCGGTATGTATCTTCGATGGTTGGGTCGTATTCGTCAATGAAGTGGCCCTGGATAAACTGCACGGTGAGCGCCGATTTGCCGACGCCGCCGCCCCCCAGCACGACCACTTGGTATTCCTTAACCGGCTGGGACTGCATGTTAGTTGCTGTTGTTTCTTTTATTTTCGCTCCGGTGCTTTCCCTGTTCAAGCTGGGAAAATGCTTCTGCCACGCTCTGCTGTTGATGCTGCGCTTCGACTGCTGCCCGTGCTTTGACAAGCATTGGAGGGCCCATGTAGCCGTTGCTTCAGTGCCCATTGCCAGACGAGACGGAGCCACGGAGCCGGCTCGTTCGCATGAGTGCAACGCCAGCAGGACCCCACCTCGGCGGAGCCCAGGACCCTGTTCCTCATCTACACTTGTTTCAAAACCGAGCCCAGACGCGGTTTACGCTTTTACGGCGCGGCCCCGGATTCCAAAAGTAGCGATCAGACGAGAGAGCAGCTCGCCCTCGAAGCAGGTGCGCAGCCCGCACAGTACGCGTGCTGAATGAAGCAATTCGGAACCGCGGCTTAGGCCACAATCCCGCACGGCCAGGGCCCGCCCCGCCTGCCCAGAAAACACCCGTTCTTAGAACTTACCATCTAGATAGTGCTGGGTAGAACGGATGCAGAAACTATCTTACAAAATCTCCGGCCGATCCGTGCTGCTCTCTCCCCCCGCAGGTGCCTCCTGCCTGCTAGGCGTGGCTGCTGCCGCGGGTGGCTTGCCCGGCTGCAGCTGCGTTGAGTAACGTGCGTCATGACGTGAGTGCGCAAAGACGATCGTGCTCCGGTGAGGCTGGCTGGGGCCACGCCGAAAACAGCCGCTTCTTCCGTGGCCGCCACTGGCGCAGCGTCTTTGCTCACATGGCTGTGATCTGCCATCCGTGCGCTTGCCCGCACGCCCAACTGTCTCGTTTCACATGTTCAAGGGTAGGGGGGCCCGCCCCGCCCTGCCCTACCTCCTGCCCCCTGCGGCTGCATCGCCATTGCCAACTGGGGCGTTGGCGCGGCCCAGAGCCCCGAGCCGACAAACCTCCGTGCGCACCCCCTCAGCCCTGCATCTTGGACCTACTTGGCTATGCGAGGGCCTGCGATCGGTCTGCGAGGGGCTCGCATGAGGGATTACCCGATACGCCGCTCCCTGGCCGCTAAATTACCTTGGGCCGGGGCCCGTCTACTGGCGGGGGCCGAAACCAACATTCCCCAATTGCCACCACATCCTTGGCCCTGCGGCCGCCAGTCTCGCGCGCGCCATTCTGCTCAATCTCCTGGAGCGCCCCTGCCCTATGTGGGCCTTGTGCCTTGGTATAGGCCCGCTCGTTTTGCAGCCGCAGCTCCCATTTCTTTGATGCAGGACCAGCATATGCCTGCCTTGTGTCGTCACTCGCACCCTTGCCCTCTCTTCCTAAAACGTTCACCGTTATGCAAGCTACCATATAGTACATGGTGAGCCAGCCACCGTTGTAACCCCCAGGCAAAGCCCTGCCACATCAATATAGCTATGCAGCAAGAAACTTCACGCCCCGTGCATCGCATCGTGCTGGCCGTCGTCCGGCCGCATCACCATCGGATAGTTTCTGTGCGTCCCAAATGTGTAGGTAACTCCACTGTTTCAACCTTTGTTTCGTCGAACCTGGCACACTCACGGCCAGGGCCCAGCAGCAGCGGCCGTGATGGTGCAGCGTACGTAGCTTCGCATGCATTGCTCTGCTCGGTGGCAGGGCCGCTGCAGTCGCTGCCGGCTTGCCTCGTTCTCTCCACGGGCCCCCAGGCAACAAGGGCCAGGCTCATGCAGTACGCGCCGCATCGGCAGGAGGTCCATGCTGGTGATAATTGATCTGTATCGTATCTTCAACCGGCTCACTGATAAGGCTCATAGGTCATGACACCCGTCACCATCCCTCGCTGATATGTATGGTACCTTGAATATTTAAATAGCATTATTTCTCCCGCCGTATACCTGCGGCCCCCTTCTGACACTGTTGCACTGCCGCAGTTTGCCTGAGACATCAGTGACAGCCTTATCGGCGGGTCCGAAGCTTGGCTTGGCACTCCTCACAGAACCACTGCCCCTTTGGCGACGCCGACAAACCAATGCAGCCAAGGTGGAACCACTCGCGCTTGCAGTCGGGCCCGTCGCAGCCAACCATGTCGCCATAGGATCCCTGCTCGCAGTAGCAGTATACAGGCTCGCTCTTTTCCGAGGGCTGGCCCCGCCTCCGGCTGGGCACGGTAACGGTGGGCTTTTCGTCTTCTTCGTCATAGTCTTCTTCATCGCGACGCCGTTTACCAGTGGCCGAGGCACGTTCCAGTATGCTGGTACTGCCGTTACCGTTGGCTCCGTTGCTGTTGGCTACGTTGCCATTTGCATGGCCGTTTGCATAAGACGCAGCCTCGCCTCGGACCTTGCCCCGAGCAGTCCGCGTGGGGCCGCCACCAAGCTGGCTGACCACAGGCGTGCTGGCCCGCGACTCTTGCGTGTCCGTCGTTGCTGCCGCAGCGGCTGCGGCGGCCGCCGCTTTGCGGGCCGCCAGCGCCTCTCGGCGCGATTCGCTGCGGCTCGCAGTGGGCTTTTCCACGGGCCGGATCTCATCGCTCACCGCTGGATTGTCGGGATCAATTTGGATATGTTTGGGAATCTCATGGTCCACAATCAGCTGGAAATCAGCGTCCACTCGCTGGATGTGCCGCGCCATCACATCGGCCGCCATGCTCGCAACGTGCATTTTCTCCTCGAGGCACGGCATCAGCTCCTGTAACAAGCGGCGGATCTGTGCGAGATTCTCTTCGCGGTTGTCTGCTGACCGCGAAAGCTTCATGAAATCAACTATAGCTCTGGACAGCTGCGGCGATGTCACCGTGCACTTGGCGTCGATTTCCTTGAGCAGCGTGAAATGCCTGATCATTTCCAGCGGCACAGCCTCCAGAGCATCGCTGAAGTCATTAAGACCGGGGTACACTCGCAGGTAGTCCACCCCCCTGGCTCGCTTTCTCGGCATCGTCTGCTACTTCCAATCAATCAATGTGCGTTCGGCAAGAAGCCTGGGGAATGCGACTATCAAGTGGACTTTTTCCAAGCGAATGACAAAGGCGCTTCTCCTTCCCTACCTTATGCATGCGAAGGCTCACGGTAGGGTCTCTTTGCTAGCAGCAGCTTTGGGACCTCTGGTATTAGCCAACTATCGCACCCTAAACCACCAATCTCACAGTATCACAGCTTAGCGGCTTGAGAGGCTGGCCGCAGAGCAGGTTGCGTCGACTCTCGTGCTCACCGATGCAACGAATATAACCCTAGCCCAGATAAACTGCCATGCCCGGAACTTGCGCGCGTGGGCTGACCTATGCTAGAAAGCCACAATTTAAGACAGGTCGGTGGTTATCAGTAGCTTTGGTCTGTAGTGCAGCCGGTAGCGTGATAAGCTCCTAGCCATTTGACGTTTGACTCACGAGTTACTCTGCCACCTGTCGCTGGCCTACAGCGTACCGCCTACTGAGCCTAGTTGCAAAGTTAAATTATCATATGTCCTATAATACAGTAGAATGTAACATTATCGTAAATTTTGAGGCGGCCCAAGCAGTAGGGCAGAGTCCAGAACCCGCTCTAGCTCGCTCACAAACCGCATGTACGACGTGCGAGACCCGCGCAACAGCACGCAAACGGCCGTTGAGCTGTCCGTCACGGCCTTGATTCTCACCTGGAAGCGCGCCTGCCGCAACTTAAGAGCATTGCGCGGATTGATTGCCGCAGTTATTACGCCGCCGTCCTCAATCTTGTGCGTCAAGCCATATCGTTTCCAGCCCTCGAATATTTCGAGGACGACCTCCTGGAGTTTGTGCTCATCCAGCGTAGATAACAACGTCTTTGTGGACGAGTCGTTCGGTACGTTAGAGATATTGAGCATCTTGAAGAACCAATTTTGTCGCGGTTCTACCTTGGTCGTCTCTTCTTCAGGATCTAGATAGTCGTTTGAGGTGACCATAGCTGGGCCCTTGTTAGCCTTGCTGCTGAGTGTAGGCTTGGCCGCTTCACTCTTCGCCCTGGGGGTGAACCGGCGTAAAATAGACTTGTGGCGATGTGGCGCATCGTTAAATTTATCGGCAGTGGCGCGGATATCAATATTTGCCTCATGAAGACCCAACACTTGCCGCCCAGTACCACCAATTTTGACAGGGCTCGCCGAACGGATAGGCGGCTGCAAAACAGCCGTAGCAAAAGAATCATCCGCGGCAGACTCACTAGTAGGTGCTGGCAGTTTGGTATGCATGGCAGGAGGCTCGTATTTCTCCCCAGGAAGCGGCCCGGTCGGGGGCGTCACAAATGGAGTAAGCGACTCCAACGAGAGTGCTGGACTCGGGCGCCGCTGTGGCTCGTTGGCACCATACACGTTTTCATGTCCTGAAGCTCTGCGCGGTGTAGCATCCAGTTGGGCTGCAGGGAGGCCAACGTGAGTTTGAGAGTCGTCACGATAGATTTGCGGGGGTCCCTCACTCGACAGCGCGGATTTCAAAGCATTCGCACTTGGTACAGGCTTGCGTAAAACCGACGCAAATGTCTTCGGTGCAGCATATGGGTTGTATCTTCTCGGCCCATCTCCTTGGGACTGGCCAGAGAAAGGAGCTGGTGCATTTTTAGCAGATACGTTGGCTGACGGCGCAGCTGCTGTACGCCTTGTACCTGGTATTGTTGTAGCCAAAACCCGTGGCTGCCCAGTTGTTATCGGCTCAGAAGAAGCCACTGTGCCTTGCAGACCAGTCCGGGAATTAGGTACTGGGGGAGCTGGCCGGACAGGAGGGGGAACATTGGCAGCGGCAGAGGAAGGCTGGTAATTGTAAAAACTCTCAGGCATAAGCTCAGGCACGCGAAAACGGCTATCCTCAGACGGGACCGGACCAGTATTAAAATTAAGAGATCCAGTATTATTATTGTTGGTCCGGCGCTTGTAAACCTTAAGTTCGACTTCTTCTTCAACAGCATCAGCGAACCGGTCCTCCTCGAAAATCATAGGCAATAAATATTGGTGTTTAGGAACTTCCGGCATGAGTGCAGGTGCTTCGCTGAAGTCAAAAGAGCCGCGTGGATCCAAAGTGGCCGGGCGCGAGGGCTCTGAAGCCACACGCCGATCGGGCTCTCCGAGCAGCGTAGCCTCTGAATAGACGGTACCTGAAACTGCCCGTACCTCCTCAAAATTGAAGGCCTGGTCAAGCAGGTCAGCAAACTGGAAGTTACGCACTGGTCCTGCTTGAGATGAAGTTCGAGTACCGTTGGCGGTCCCCACCAACGGAGTTGAAGGCTTTGCATGCGGAGTCTTTGCCGTTGGAAGATTCTGTGGCGAAGGGCGAGTCTTGGCCTGTGCTTGAGGTTGTGGACGCTCGGGAATAAGCGACGGAACTCGCGAAATACCTAGATCTTGGGCTACCTCCTCCATTGCTGAGCCAGGCTTCCCAGTTTCGACAGCGACACTGGCTGGGCGTTCAATCTCAGCTCCAATAGGAGCAGGACTGGTTGCATTCGTCCTAGAGATAGATTGCGAAGAGGCGTGTCCGCTGATCGAAGGACTCCTCCTGTTGTATCTGCGAGGGAATTGAACGCGATGTCCGCTGGATACCGAGCGATGAGAGGCCGACCGCGATGCTCGCTTAGCCTTGCCAGACGAGCGCACAGAGGTGTTGGATCGACGCGACGAAGTCGATACATTCCTCTGGTGGCGCGACTTTGAAGCCACGTCGCGAACAATGTTCGGATCTACCGCAGCCAGCACCTTCGTTGGGCTTGTGCGAGCTTTGACCGGACTGGAGAGCGCGGCACCACGATTTCTGGAAACGGGAGCCAGAGGTCTACGAGCTGAAGATCCAGGACTGTTCCGTTTATGCATATGATTCTCCCTATAACGCACGAGCAAGCAGTAAAATGTCTTTTCTGGGTTGGGCATGGGTGAAAGGAGCTGATGCACAATCTGCTCTGTTGAATCTCGATGCCAGAGTGTTTTCAGATTGCGCAGAATCTCTTGGTCAATATCACCACGCGACCTCACAGGTTGTGACGCATTTATTAGCCGTACCATATCTGTATTGGCAGCAGGAATCCGGCGCGAGGGATACTTTGCCATGAGGGGGTGAGCAAATATCTCCTTCATGCTGATGCGCTCTTCAGGCCTCACCAAGAGCATTCGAGAAATAAGGTTCTTGGCCTCAGGGCTGAGATGGGAAGGCATTTTGTATACACCGCTCTGAACCTTGAGCAAAAGCTGACGAATGTTATCATCATCAAATGGAAGATGGCCCGTCAAAAGTGCGAAAAGAATAATGCCACACGACCATATATCTGATGGGGCCCCATGATAGTTGCGGCCTGCGACAATCTCTGGGCTCGCGTAGTGTGGGGAGCCGCAACTGGTCTCGAGCATGTGGCCAGGGGTCTCCAAAGCCGCCATACCGAAATCGGCGATTTTAATATCGCGATGCTTGTCCAGTAATAAATTTTCAGGCTTCAAGTCACGATGGCAAATATTAAATTGATGGCAGTAGTCCACGCCGTAACAAATTTGTCGAAAATAGTGAATTGCCTCACGTTCACTGAGGCGACCCCGGCTGATTAAATAGTCAAAGAGCTCACCTCCCTCAATGTACTCCAGCACAAGGTAAAGCTCACCTTTGTTTTCCCAGACGTCGTATAGCCCCATGATGTTCGGGTGCTCGATAAGCTTCATGATTATCACTTCGCGTTCGAGGCCATACGGCAGCGAGCCAGCAGCGGCCTGGTGTTCACCAGAGGAGGCACTCTGGCTTGCAGCTGCTACAAGCGGCTCCATAACGCTTTTAGGGAGAATTTTCACAGCAGCTAGCTGGCCCGTCTCGCTGTGCTTGGCAAGTCTGACACGCCCGGAGGAGCCGCGGCCCAAAGTGCGGCCAAGCTGCCAGGGACCAATACGCGCACGGGCACGCTTGTGTGACGAAGCATGAGAATTAACCGAGATCTGTGAAAGTCGGTAGGACCCACGCTCGTCATCGGTGAGCTGAGCCTGCGGATACTGGTGGCGCGCCTGAGGAGCCGCCGTCGCGGTAGCGGATGCGCGACTACGCGGAGCGAGATTACTGGCTGCTTGTGCAGCAGCAATAGCAGCCATTTGAGGATTGTGGAAGTTTTGAATGCAAAATTAAGCCAAGAGCCCTTCTGGTATGCAAAGGACAAGGGAGTAGCAGTGGGGCAACGATGCACCGAATGCGAATTAAACAGAATAAATAGCCACGAGCAATGGAGCAGAGAAAAAAAGAAGGACTGGAATGCGAATCTGTCTCGCGGAAAGTCAACGCCAACGGTGCGGTGTGAATGTCGTCGCCGGAGAGCGCCAAACGGGCCCGACTAACGTTCTTCCCCGTTCTCCTGAACAGCAGGGGGGCAGGAATCCAAAATTAGGCGGTACCAAACCAACGGAGTCTACGCAGGTCTGACCGAAGAATTAGCGGACGTGTTCAAACCGAAGCACGACTCGTGCAACCAGTCGATGCGATAGGGAATGGCCGGATAGAAGCCTGCGATCTAGCTGAGCAGCCAGGAAGAGGTTTACCTATGTGCCTAGGAATGCTGACATGACCGTATCTGATGCATATCTCCACGGAAACCACGCGTCCTGGGACGCGTAGACGCGGGCTAGGGTCTTACCCGCACACAGCCGCGAACAGGAGGTAGCACTTAATTGGGACGCCCTCAAGGCCAGCGGGATAGATCCCGTGCATGCTCACGACACCCTTGTGTACTGACGAGGCTTGTAGATACCGTTTTTGCCCCTGCTTGCGATTTAAATTATGCGCTCTGCTCAGCCTTCGCCCGTTATCAGCCTCACTGCACAATTCTCGAGCCTACATATCACGTGCCTCGCTCTGGACGAGCTGCAGCTGCCACATGATGGAACAGATTTCTGTGCACAACGTTAAATCTCTAGGGTATTTGCTGGGCGGTCATGAACAGCCGTCGAGAACCCCAGACAATTTCACGAGTTATTCTAGTCCGCCCTTAGCCAGCTTTGTCAGTTGCATACCAGCGATCGGTCCTTGTTTGTTTGGCCTGCGAAGAGACTCAGCTGCTGCTCTCCCCCCAGGCCGTGCCATGTCTCACCTGCTAGCCGAATGGGTGGGATGCCTGCAAGTCTCCCAAGCAGGAGGCAGCTGGAGGCGGAGCAGGGTATCGCATGCCACGGTCACACCAGTCATCTGAGACAGGCATTCTTTTACGTACACATACCTGAGTGGGGGACGGTTTCTTGAGATGCGAGGTTGATGTGGAGCAGGCTTGATGAGGTGGGCTGAAGATCGGGCTCTCCCTGGTTCGACGACGATGAACGCAATCTGCACAAACGAGCACCACGCACGGGACCAGCAAGGTTAAATTGGGTTTTGTTCTACCAGTCTAAATGTGCTCTAATTACAAAGGTGTATAGATATAAATACTCAAGCGGGCGAAATGCGCCAAAACTTTTGGCACAAACACGTTTACTTGCTTGCTCGCTGTGAAGTTCAGCGTCCTTGACTCGCTCAACTAGGGGCGACCGCACACATCCAGATTCGTGTCTTGTACGTGCGGAACATCTCGCGGACAAGATCACGGAAATCAACCCGCTGATCTGCTTTATAGTAAAATGTAAGTTTGCGCCGATCCCACTGGTACTCCGCGTCAACAATAGACATCTCCAATCCCCGCTCCTTGGCCTTTTGATTGCAGAAGGCAGTAGCCTTGGCCTCGGCAGCCGTCTTAACGGTCAGCGGTTGGATCTCGCTGGGCTGGGCCACTCGAAGAATTTGTTTAGGTGTGCACAGACCTAGTGGCAATCCAGGTTCTTTGCCAGCCGCACACTGATGTAGGATCTGTCGCTGCTCCTGATGTTGCTTCCACTTCAGCATAGCAGCCTCCTCGATAGAAACGTGCTCCGCCGCAACTTTGCCGAGATCGCGGCCGCGATCCGCATCTACAACCACAAGGTCTCCTACTTTGATGGGGTGAGCAGCCTTGTCAGAGACTGTAAATACATCAAGGCGACCAGACTTGAAGGCAACAAAATAGAGGGGCCGGCATGCCGAAGCCAAGGACGAGACAAGCTCATCAAACGATGCATCCTCTTGCGTAGGCACCGTATTTCGCGGTGGTGTTCCAGCCAGAGGAGAGCCTGTTGAAGCGACGGAGGAGCCAATCGGGCCATAGTACTGACCGTCGACAGGTTGGGTCGGACCTGTCGCATGTGGCGGCGCTTGAGCCATATAATAACTGTTGCTCGGGCTTACCTGAGGAGTCAAAGGGGGACTGGTCAGGCCGCCACTGTTGCCACTGGGGCCATTGCCAAACCACATGCGCGAGTTTTGGGAGGCTGGTCCGGAGAAAGTGTCCGGGGCGGGCATCGACCGCGGCGGTGACGTCGAGAACACACCCGGAAACCCTGGTGAGCTTCCATGAGTACCATTTCCGAAACTGGACGGAGTGGCCGGCGCAGCGGTAGGAGCCCAAATATTCCAGTTCGGCTGCATGTCCGGTTGCCCTGACTGCCAGCCCAAGCATCCGCGACGCTGCCATACGCTCTGCTGCGAGGGGACGTTTTTGGCCCCGACAGACGAATTCGCAAAGCCACTAGGGCTGGATGATAAGTTTGGTGACTGCGGACTGATAGATGGCGCGAGAGGAAATGATCCGAATAGAGACGAGTTAGATCCAGTGGAGGACGTCGACATTGTCCGTCGGTGAGTTCCCCAGGCTCCCTGGCCCGGGGCAAACGAAGACATCATATCAGAAGCCATGATTAGCTCGTGTGGGCAAAAGTCGCAAAGACTAACCTAAATACGCAGCCTCCAATATCAAGAATACGAGGTCGCGAGGGAACGATCTGGCAAGCTGTGAAGGTGGCAACGGCAAAGAAGGCGATGAGCTGGACTAGCAGATACCGCAGGCGAAAATAAAAAACGTTCGTGTATCAACCACTCAAAGGCTCTTCCGGATGTTACTCAAAGCGTTTATGGTCAAGCCCCGCCTTTCGACCTATATAGATGGTGCGGAGGTCCCGCACATGCAGGCTGGTCGCCCATGCATATGCACTCCACACGCACGGGGTCTGTTGCTGCAGGTGACCAGGTGACCAGCCTGCACATCCCAACAAGAAAGGCGGAAGGCTTCCCCGCCCCAGTCAAGAAGGTAGTGACGAGAAGCCAGCTGTCGCCGCATGCAGCGGTGAAGTCAAGTGTGCAACTAAGTAGAGGTCATGGAAAATGTTTTGAGGTCGGACTGCACGGGGCACTTTTGACACTAGTGCATGAGGGATCTATGATGCTCGTTTGTATATTCGCTCGTAGTTGCTCGCAGCCTAACTTCACCTGCAGCTTACTTCATTTTGTGGGGTTGATCCATGGAACTTGGTGCTTGGCACCACCACCCCCAAACACGTTGACACTATGTATGTGGTGCTTGGCTGGCTCATGTGACCCCCACTTCTGACCATTTTAGCTTTAATCTCAGAGAGTATATTGTTATTGCATGAGGAGTTCAGACACCAGGGGATTTAGAAGGCAGTAGGTCCTAAGAAGAATCTGTTGGGCCCGTGTTGTATAATCCGGCCTTAGCGCCACTGCGTTTTGGAGACGATCTTTCATCGATCTTCCATCAGGCATTACGCTGCAGCTATAGGAAAGTCCAGAGCGTACCCGCCTCTTGTCCGGAGAGGCCACTGAGGAATTCGAGTGTAAGGAAGCGTCAGTCGCACTTCTCTGTACGAGCTTTCTCACATCACGGAGTAGTACGGAATTTCTGATCCCACCACCACCTCTAACCCTCTCTGTTTAATGGCTGCAGCAGGCTCGCAATGATCCCCACACCACCAGAGTCGCATACATGCTGTTCCGCGGCAAGGGTTGCTGCCTGATCGGTACCTAACTACCTGAGACGTGGGGCGAATGCAGAGCGGGGAACAGAGGGTTCCCTCCTAAACTCGACTTCGCGCAGCCTGCGTGATCAGGCTGTGCGGTTGACTGCACAGGAGAATGCCAGAGATGTGCACTGATGTCCTGCGTGACAGCCTGCAGTAGAGTCGCGCACGAGGTAGCACAGTCAGAGAAGTCGCCATTCTCTGTATATCATAGCATAGTTTTGTTTCGTTCAGGGACTTGAGCTAGCAGTATTAGCTCGTAATCGTGATTTTTGTGCTAAGTCTGCCCAATAGCATAGCAACTGCGCTTAGCCAACGTGCTAGGATCAGTTGATGCACACCAATCTTCCGGGCCAGCCTGCTCGCATGCCTCGCGGGGTGGAGCCGTGACTGCCCAGTGAAAAGTACTGCGCTGCACCCCGCATTGCAGAAGCAGCATCAAGCTCAGGAGGCAAAGAAGAATTCTCCTGCGAAGGGGCTTCTGATATAGCCAGTCGTCAAGTGGTGAGCGAGATCGTGGACTCGAATATCTGTGCTGGACCTTCTTCAATAGAGTAAGGTTGCGAGCAAAACCGCCTCTACCCCCAGCCTCTATCTATCCAAGGCAAAAGAGCTTCCATCAGCGTAGCGCACATGTAATACAAGTTAGAGTTCTTTTAGAAATGTCACCATTTAACGCAATACCTAAGGGCTACAAGTCGCGTGCTTCGTGTTCTGTTTCCGATTTTGGCTGGCCGTTGAGCATTTGACATGCGGGGCTCAACCCGCGTACCATCGACCCGCACAGGGCAGTGGGGGTCCGCTCGCGCGTGGGGCATGTTGAGTAGTCGGCCACGGCGGATTTACTTATGCATGGGAGCTTCGTGTCCTCCATTGGCGAGATGCGCCTAAGGGAAAGGAACTGACCCGGTCGGGCTAAAGAGTTATACACTGGACGTTCGTGAAGGTCCGCCGTTGCTGGAACAGTACATTCATGCGGCATGCATGCATCCCTCGTGCAGCTGACCCCGAAGATGCTGTCGACGAACCCCAAGGTGCTCTATCAGATCATCCCCTCTTCTGGTGCGGTCGATGCAGCAAAAGCTTCTCGGTTTGAGTGAAATGTCTCAAGCGATTGCCATGCGTATCAGCGACCTGCTACCTAAGTATGCTTCCGTAAGTTTCTATCAAGCTTAAACATCAATGTGGACGCTCGCACCTTGAATGCTCAAATATCTAAAATAGTCCCGCCTATACGTTCCCTCTGCCAGTAGCCTGACCAACAAATGGAATAGTATGCGTAGCGCTATATGTGTTTGCTCATGGCTGCACTGACGATTCAATGCCTCCTCCATGTCGCCCAGCAGCTGCCTTTTCCGCCTGCGTCGCTGTAGCATACGGGCGATTCTGAGCTGGTTCTTGGGCCCGTCAGGATTACCCGGCTTCAGACTGGCGTATCAGTCCTTGACCGCTTACTTGCACCGTGACTCCCATGTTAGCTTATAGAATCGCTTACCGCTCGGTGTGTCCCAACCCACACACACACACATCACCGAATGTCGGACCAGGAGTCGCAAAAGCCCGTCGAAAACACTACCCCTACGGCTGGAGAGAGCGCTGCGTCGGTTAAGCCTGAGGCCGGCTCTGCCGGTGCCGGAAGCGAAGAAAAGGGCGAGCAGCTGACGCTGAAGGTGACGGACAATAACACCGAGGTGTTTTTCCGAGTGAAGAAGACGACAGCCCTCAAGCGGGTCATTGACGGATTCTGCAAGCGCACCGGCAAGGACAGGGCGTCGCTCCGCTTTCTATACGAAGGCGATCGTATCAATGACGAGGAGACGCCCGAAAGCCTCGATATGCAGGATAACGACGTGATTGAGGTGCTTAACCAGCAGATTGGCGGTGCCTTTTAGATTTGGCGCATATTCTGGCAGCTCGGGTGCTTCGTTTCCGATTGCTCGTAATTTATTTTGTTCTAGTGCGAGCCAGCGAGCCATGCCGGATGTGTTCGGGCCAGCCGATTCCCTCACTGATCGCACCCGTCTGTTGGCTTCAACCTGCCCCAGGTTCTGTAGTATTCTACGAAAACACGAATAAGGGCATATACCGTCCATAGAAATAAGCTCGAGTCTCTTTTGCGGGGCTATTACTTATATTACCTAGGGAGCAGGCGCATCTTGTGGTTCTGTCCCGCCACACGTTCGTTTATTGGCTGGACTGGTGTCTATGAAGGGCATAGGCTACTGACAACATCCTTTTGATTACCTATAGACTCTTGTTAAGTAATATGGCTCGAGAATATTTTGAATTGAGCCTCATTTCTCGCACAAAAACCTTATGGAGGGACAGCCATAGTGGCGGTTCGTTCCTTGATCCCATCTTGGCGCCGCTCTGCAGGCCGCGGGCCACTGGGTTGTGAAATACCAAAGATCGACGATGATGTAATTTTTTTTCATATGAGTGAGAAGGTTCGATATTACCTGGAACAGTCCGTTAGTGAGCTCCAAGATCTCAAAAAGCGTGGAATATTTAGTGAAAGCGAGCTGCAAAATATTGTAAAGCGTCGCACTGAGTATGAGCATCGTCTAGTTTCACGAACCGTCAAACCCGCCGAGTTCATTGCCTACGCTAGCTACGAGGCTAGCTTGGACAAGCTGAGAGGGCTGCGTGTCAAGCGATTGAAAAAAGCCGGCTCCCTCTCGGGCTCTGGCGGCATGTCAGACTGGGCTGGTCCCCGTCGTATCACTTTTATTTACGACAGAGCGACTAAGAGGTTCCCAGCCAATTTGGACCTCTGGGTCCGGCTGGTGGATTTCGCGAAGAGCAAGAACTCGGTCCATGTTGTAAACAAGGCCTTAACTTCAATGCTTAGGTTGCACCCGTCCAACCCGGAGGTCTGGGTGTACGTCGCAAAGTACCAGGCCGAAGATAATGCAGCCATCCAAGAGGCCCGTGCTGTATTACAGCGCGGTCTTCGCTTCAACGCGGATTCACAATACTTGTGGTTGGAGTATATCAGACTTGAGCTTGTCTATGTGGCCAAAATTCTTGCTCGCCGCAAACTACTGGGTATTGTGAATGCTCGCAAAGATGAACAAAAAGAACTCGACAGGGATCCTGAGCTCGAACTTGGCACCGCAGACATAGCTGCAGCGGAACAGGAGCTCAAGAATCTCCCAGATGTGAACATTGACATTCTTGGAGACGCTTCTAGTAACCCTGCTCTGCGTGGTGATGTAGCGTTGGCAGTGTTTGATGCTGCAGTTGTGAACTTCCCCGAGGGAGATCGAATTGGTTTCTGCTTGAAGACGCTGGAATTGTTTGACCAGTTCTCTGCCCTTGATAGGCAATATCTCTGCAACCACGTTGTTAAGTACGCTTTGAACAGTGACTTTGGAAAGGGCCCCGAGCCCGTGCTTTGGTCTCTCACCTTACCGGTCAGGCACACGCCAGAAACTAGCGCCGAATTCCCTGACCAGCTTCGCTTGGTATTTTCCGCCTACTCAAAGCTCAAGAATAAGCCCCAGGCTACACCAGAACTCCGCCAACTGTTGAGAGAGTTCTTCACAGAAAAGTACTTATCCATTGAAGACCTAGATGAGCCCCTGCGCAAGGCCATTGATCTATTTATTAGCCGTTTGTAATAGTCTCTCAGACTACGTGTTCCTCCAGTTATGTAGTCTTCTCATAAAGTACATTAAATAATATGGCAGTGCAAAGTTGTCGCGTGCTATGAGATCCAATTCTGGGACTGAAAGAAGTCATAAACACGTCCCACTTTCGCCTCTTCAATGTGCTGGAACGTCTCCTTCAGTTCTTTCTTTTTCATTACGCCTCCACGGCGCAGCAATTCCTCGAATACAGACTCCTTGAGGGCCATGTAGGAGCGAGGCATAATGCGTAGCTGCGAGCAGAGGCTCCGCTCCTGCGGGCTCAATAAGTCCACATCTGGTGCTTGCGTGATGTCTAACGGATTACCACCAGACTTGCGGATTTTGATCGTGGCCGACCCATCTTCTGGAGGCATGCTGTGGCGGCCCGAAGGAGGCACTGAAGGTGTGCGGTTGATCACCGACATGCGAACTTGCTTGTCACGTTCGTATTTATTAGCTCCGCCCATGGTCCTGATGCCGTTTTGTCGGTATTCTTGCAGTTCAGCAATCCGCCTGCGGTATTGCTGCTCGGCAAGCATGTTGTCGCAGAATTCCTCATACTCCTTTTCGGGAAGCAGACGAACATAAGGCTTTAGCCGTGCCAGTAGATCACGATCTTCCTTTGATCGTTTTTTCTCTGCAGTGGCAAGTCGCCGGTAGTCGAGCAAATTGTGCGCGAATATGACCCGCTTGCGCTCAACTCGGCGAGTCAGCCTCGAGTTATATATCTCCAAAACAGCCAACTTATGTTCGACATCCAATTCCGTATCTTCAGGCTCGAACACCATGTCTTTCACGCTCATCTCAGCCTCATTCTCCGCTTCCGTATCAAATTCCAATCGGCCAGGCATAAACCCTTGGATATCGTGGCATGCGGGCACCGAGGCCAGCAGCTTGGGTTTGATGGGCGGCAGGGCCGCTTGATCGCGCCGAAATTGTTCGAGACGCAGTCTCCGTTCTTCGACAAAATCGCTTGGTGAGATATCAAACCGCAGGGTCAAATCAGGGACCGGGTACGTCGGCGCGTTCAGGTAGACTTTCTGGTAGTGCTCTTCGGCCTCCTCGCGGGTGCGGCCACCAATATGCTCAGCCACATCTTGCCAACTGCCAAGTCCGAATTGTTCGAGGCCCTCAATTAGCAAAAGTTCCTCATCTGCCCCCCATTTATCATCAAATATAGGGTAAGCATGCTGGTCTATAACCATGTATTTGTGCCATGGTTCATGGTCGCCCGTTTTCAACCCCTTGGAGAAGCATGGTACGCAGAGGTCATAGTCGGGACACTCGGCACATTTTATTTGCACGAGGTTCGATAGATCAACGCCGCATACATCACACGCTATCTGGGTATTATGATCTCCACCGCCTACTCGGCGACCACCGTTACCGGCTGTCATGAGTAAGAAGCTAGGTTGGGAGGGCCGCGTCTAGCGAGGGGTAGCGAGTCGTGTCGGACTTTGAGGGAGGACTAGCTGGGCCACCTCGTTGCCCCCCACGAACTCGCTTATGCTGTAAGGAAATTATAACAACAATGGAAAGAGGAACTGCGTAATATGTATCTCCACTACGTGTTTAAACATAGAAGCGAGGGACACTTGTCCCAGTAAGCTGAGACCCTTGTGCAGCACACCCCCATCGGCGGAGACACGTGAGCTACAGTGGTCGTCCCCACCAACCTGCCTGCGCGCGGGAGAGAGCACTTTCAACGTTACGCTCAACACCCTAACCTCGATCATCATCCACCTAAACTTTATAGGGCTCAGGGCTTTCCACCACATCGACTCTCCCGACGACCGAACCAACCGACTCTGTAAAGCGGCGCTCGGCCTAGCCATCCAAACCATCAACTACCATGGGTCGCGTTAGAACCAAGACAGTCAAGCGTGCTTCCAAGCAGCTGATTGAGAAGTACTACCCCCGCCTGACCCAGGACTTCGAGATCAACAAGCGGATCATTGACTCCGTGGCTTATGTGCCCTCTAAGCGCCTGCGCAACAAGGTGGCCGGTTACACCTCGCACCTGATGCGCCGTATCGCCAAGGGCCCCGTCAACGGCGTCTCGTTCGCCCTCCAGGAGGAGGAGCGCGAGCGTCGCGACCAGTACGTTCCCGATGTCTCTGCCCTTGAGGTCATTGTTCAGAACGGTCTCCAGGTCGATCCTCAGACCGACGACTTGCTCAAGTCGCTTAAACTCAAGGTTGCCGCCGAGACTGTTGATGTTTCTGCCAACCCTCTGGACCGCAAGTACCGCAAGAAGAACTAAAAGGAAAAGCCATATATATAATCTTCAGGTAGCATACCTCCTACGTTGTACCGGTAGATATTAATTGTCTAGCATTCATCTGGGTCGGCTAGGCTCACTACCACCCACTTAGTGCTGGGGCTGTCTAACGAGTCTTGGTTCGCCCAAACGGGAGACAGGATAGTCGACAAATGATCTGGAAATGCTGAAGCGTTCAAGGTAGTGTAGGATCATATCCCACTCCCAGTGCTATCCTGGTTAGCTGACATGACATGCGACCAAGGCTCTCTCGCCTACGGAAGCTATGTTACAGGCCAAATCTTTGCGCTACATACTCTTCGTACGTGAAATTCAGTCCGCTACCACATAAATGGGCCACAGATAATGTTAGGTTAGCTGTCAGGGACAATCCAGGACGACCACGCTCAGATCAGTACTACAAGGACCATGCCCCGGCAACGAGTAAACTCGAACTCGCAGACTCCTGGTCTTATCGAAGCGATATTGCAGTTAGGTCTCTGGCATATGTCGCTGTCCACTCCGTCGAAGTTGGAGACCTAGTCGAGGTCGCTTTCCCCACTGGCACCATCCATTTTGGCGTGGCAACTTTTAGCCCCGTTGGACCAGAATTTGATTTGCTCACCTTATCTGGAGACCTAGTATCAGCTCATGTGAAGGATGTCTCTTTCGCGATCCGGCCACTCAAACGTGATAGTAGTGATTCGGGCTCCTCTTTGCCCATAGCTGAACAAAATCCTGAGACCGTGGTCCAAGGGTTACGCCAGTTCGTGACAACAGCTTACAAGCTTATTCCTTCGCTTTTGCCCTATATTCAGGCGGTGTATTCAAATTACTGTTTGAAGCAAAAGTCCCGCGCCCTGGATTTCGAAGATCTGGTCGCTAGGGTATTGACAGCCCGATACGCCAACGCAGAACGGCGACCGACCAAGGGCATTCATCGCCTAGCCGTCTACTTGGCTGTCACGTATCAGGATCATCACTTTACACGACTCGGAAAGTCACCTTTTCTAGCTATAAGTGAGGAGGCCGCAGAGACTATTCGTAAGGTGATGTATGCGCTGACTCCTGTAGACCTGAACACATCTGTGCAGACGCTTCAAACCAGGTTGAAAGATAATAGTGCAGCAATACCGCCAGCTGTTCATCCCATTATTAAGTTTTTGAAACACTATGTCTTGTTTGATGACCAAGGCCTGTCCGCAGCAGTCTTCAACATCATGTCACGGGTGTATACTGGAGAATCTGGGCCGAAGCTTCTTTTGCCAGATCGGGTATATAAGCTTCTCAAGGATGCTGGTCTTTCACCGACCAATCCCTTCTTAACCGAGGGTGCACTAGCTTGGTTTCCCAGCGGTAATGCTGCCGATCACTTGACAGACGGGCTTGACCCCTTTCACGACGTCGCCGATCGTGCCATGAGAATACCTGAACTAAACCCCAGATCTTTCCCTCTGTACGGCACACCAGTATTTTGCTTTGAAAACGACCTCGGAATATCATTAGATGATGAAACTGATCCCGATCGTTATATTATTGGCATTCACATTCCCATTGTTCCTCTTCCAAACATGCTAAGGAGAACAAGTACTATTGGCATTCGCGCAAAATCGTTAACAACTGGTTTTGGAAATGCTGGTACATTTCACTTACTCGGTCCTAGCGTGCGAAAGCGTTTCGGGTTTAATGAAATCAGTCCTACCCCGTGCATGACGGTGTCAGCTGCCGTGCGACCATGGAATAATGAATGGGAGCCATTGACCGTGTCTTTAACGTGGAACCAGGTGAGTTCTACCTTTGTTAGTGCAGGGTTTTTTGATGACAACCGCCTTGTATCGCGGCAGGATCAACACACATTAAAGCTGCTAAACAAGCTGCAGACAGTTCTTCAAGAGGGTGCAGCTAAGCGTCCCCTGCTCACGACTGATTATGATCAAACATTTGCAACCAAAGATGACACAATAATTGCTCAAGCACGGCTGCTTGCTGGCGAGTGGTGTGCCGAGTGGGCCTCGGCCAATGAGGTGCCCATCCCATATTTATCCAAACAACTTTACAAAGAATATCCTGCCATCAACGAGACCGGCACAGTTGATGTCGAACAACTAACTGACCAACCCGGTCCACACGAAGGCATAGGAGCCGCAAAATATGCCCCTGTGGCATCCATTTTCGACAGCTCGCTATCTGTGTTGGTACAGCAGAGCTTGCTAGGGAGCCATCTGGGTATCAGTGAGCTCAAACAGCCTTGGCAGCTTGCCAGGGGCGTAGCTGGCACATTCTCCGTGGTGGGCCAGCCTGGGAGTTTGCTTGTCGATGAGTTCTACAAACGCATTCAATTGTTCAACACCCTTGAAGCTCTACAAGTAGAGCTCGACACGGCCGATGGGTTCTATATATTTCGTTGCACCATCCTCGAGACCTCGGCATACCCAAGTCTAGCTCCTGCCCACTCTGCCGACCTCGGAATCGACGTAGAGGTGAGCCTGTCAGCCGATACGGTTGTCCAAAAAGGTGACACTGTTTTGTGCACGGAAATCTTAGATCTGGATCCTATTCAGGGTCGCTTGGTCCTGAATATGTAATCGCCAGAGTATATTTATCAATGATATTACTATTTAGTAAAGCTTGAGGTGGCCTGTAACCTTGTCAATTGCTTCCTTAGGCGCGGGACCGATGCCCAGAACTGTAACACTACCGGCCTTGATCTGAGTCCTTCCAGCATCAACAATCAGCCTTGCCACCAGGCCATTGCTCTGCGCTGCGCTCTGCAGGTCCAGAAGCTCCTTCTCACTGCTCGCTTTCAGGGCTATCTTTGCTTGGCCAGAATTTTTCCACTCGGAGACGAAGCGAGGATCTTTACGGACGGCAAGCTCATAGCAGGCCAATGCAGCATGAGCAGCCTGTGCGATGATCTTGCCTTTTGTCATTTCTAAATCAGTTCTGACAACCAGTACCATTTTGAACTCGCCCTTACCATCTCCAGATAGCACACCGGTTTGCGTTGGCACTTTCTTTTCGGCATCGCGAGTGCCGTATACATAACCGGCAGCGAGTCCGGCCAAGAAAAGTACAACTGCAACGTTTGTGGACATTGTTGGCAGTGTCCAATGTCCAAATCCGTCAATGCTGTAAGATGCGGAATGCCCAATCCACCCTAGATGCAGCAGCGGTGGCCCAGGGGATGAATGCCTGGGTCTTCTTGGGTCTCCAGGAAAGCTTACGGCAGCCCTCGTCAGCGGGCTCGGGCCAGATTTGGACTGTCGTCCAGAACCACCATGAGTACAGTATATGTACGAAACTTGAACGAAAAAGTCAATATCAAAAAGCTCAGACAAGCTTTGGATGATCTTTTTAGTGAATACGGCTCTGTCATTGAGGTGCGAGCTCACAAGGGCCTGAGAAAGAGGGGCCAGGCTTATATCACATTTGCCAATTTAGAGGATGCAGATTCTGCCCTGGCAAAGGTTCAGGGCCACGTACTCCTCGGCAAAGAGATCAAAGCCGACCTGGCGAATTCCCCCTCAGATGCTCTGATTGCTCTACTTGAGGGAGATCAGGTCGTGTCTGACCGCAAAGCCACGCGGCTAAAGCGGAACGAGGCCGCAGATCGACGAGACCAATTGCCAGCTAGCGCAGGTCCGGGAGCAAAGAAGAGGCAAAAGGTAGATACGGTGAGCAATCCCCCTCACAGCATTTTATTTGTTCAGGGTCTGGCTGCCGATGTCACGCTCGCGGAACTTGCCAGCGTCTATGCTGACGCCCCAGGCTTTGTAGAGGCCCGCATTTTCGCGGCCCGTGGAGTGGGTTTTGTCGAGTTTTCCGATACAGACGATGCAACGGCCGCCATAGACCGACCTCTCATATTTCGTGGGCAGCCAGCCTCTGTATCATACGCGAAGAAATAGGCGCATGCGGCGATTCGGGATGAGCTGTGATTCTCTGTATGTACATAAAATATTTATTAGCACTACCGCGCACGGCAGCAAAGAGCCAGTAAGGGTATTGGGGTCAATTTATTTCCACCAGCCAAACAATGTGTCCTTGAGCACTGTGAGAGCCCCAATCTTCTGGTTCTGCTTATTTGCCTCACGAACAATGATATCATAATAGCGTGGCTGGCCCGTTGGATGCACCAATTTGTCACTTATTTTGAACTTTTTTGCTGCAGTATCCTCAACCAGAGCCTGAGCAGCGAGTGCTCGCAGGCGCAGCGTGTCTGCACTAGGCAGACTTGTAGCCTCTGGCTTTTCGTAAATTTTCAGCTCAGCCTCTCTCAGTGATGGAAATACTTTACCGGTATCAACCGGCCATCGACGGATTACGGAGGTGTACTCCTTGACCGCCGCCAGCTTCGTACTTAGAGACATGCTAATTCTCTGTCGCTGATGATACCCGAGCGCTGAAAAGTATCCAAATTTACTAATCACCCTATCTGATAGGACGTGCCCAACAGCCGTGGGCAATAGTGGGTCCCAGTTTGAGGAAATCGTTCAAGATTTTCTGTGCCAATTTTTCCGCATTGCAATTCGAGGAGCGTACAGTCACCTTTCAACATTTGAAGCAAGAGATAATATGATTTTTGGTTGTTCTGCACAGACTGAGCAAATTTATCTTTGGTCGGCAGGAGCACCCGTGCAGCGTCTAAAAACATGCAGCCGAACTGGCATGCACATCTAGAAATGATTCCGTATAGACAGCACCTCAGAAGTATTGAGGCAGCACGAGCGTGCTACAATCGAAAATTTGTTAATTGCGAGCCTAGAGTTTTTCCCCTGGCCTGATCTGACCGGGTTGGTTGCTCCTCCCCGGGGTCCCAGCTAGCTCGGACCCACTTACTATGCTGTCTCGGATGCGTCTGCCGCTTATAAGCATAACTTTCCGGGGGGCTGAGGCGACGACCGTCCAAATATCAGCAACCCGAAATGAAATTGAAATTGGCCAACCTCTGATCACGTAGGGCGTTATTTGAGGCGGTTAGCTATCATTCATGATTGATACCCCATGTTGTGGCAAATTGCTTAAGCTGGCAGGCATCTATTTGTCTGCATTATCCCTGGCCCCCATGACGATTTACTATTAGTGGGGCTGGAACGGGCCCACAACTGAGACAAGCTGCGCTGTCTAACTGGCATCCAAGATGGCTAGACGAGCGCTCCCCGGCTGCTGGCGTATCTGCATCCTCCCAACGAAAGCGGAAGTGGCTGGCTCCTGCACGCCTAGTTTGCCAGCCACGCCTAGCCCGGGCGTGGAGTTATCGAATTGAGATCGAACGATTGTAATTGCTAGTATTATTCTTGTCTCATTATGGAGTACTCCAACCTCGAGCTATCGTCCTTTGGAGGGGTACCAATGCGCATGCTCGAGATGTTTCAGTTGCCTTGCCCGTTCTGCGGTAGCTCGCAGCTTGGCCATGCAGGCATGCTGCATGAGGATGCAGCCAGGACCAGCCGCCATAACGATTATACAGCTTTACCGGCTAGTATGAATGCATGCAGATGCAATCGCGCAGTACTGTTTAGCCTTTTCAGGCATTATATATTCGTGGGGCCATTGCCGTGAATCGGGGTTTTCTCCTTGCGCGCCTTTCGTACCGCAGTTGTTCGACAATGTGGACAGCTCCTGCCAGCCTACTTCAGTCACCGGATCCGACTATTCTCGAGTTTGACTTTGAGAGCCCTCTTGATTTCAATACTGTGAGAACGCAGGCAAAGCAGAATGACATTTTAGCTTTAAGCACCGCGGCTAACCACCGACCCCATTACCGGCCCCACATGGCCACCTCGTCCTATTGGAGAGTTCCAGACGAGTCTCAATATTTGAGCTCCGTTGCAGTTCACCCCATGGAAACTTTGTGCGCGGTCGCCAGCGGTACAAGAAAGAATAATCTGTTCATTTATGAGCTGGGATCGCTAAGGTCGGAGCCTATTCTCACCCATCACCAAACGATCTCGCTACCCCACATTCATTCGCTCCAGTGGGTTTCGCCCAATACTCCCCTGGGCTCTCAGGGAAATGTACTAATCTCTGGCCACAAGGACGGACTAGTTCATATGACTCTGCTTCCCGACACGCATGCTAGCGATGAACAGGCGGAAATTCTCAAGCGATTTAACCACCAGCACCATATCTCATCCAACACATCAACGCGAATCAGGCAATTAGCCCTGACAAGCATGGAATGGTCATGTGTTGCGCCAAACTCCATTGCTACGTTATGTGCGGACCACCTGTTTCTCTGGAATCCAGCTCGTAGCGATATGCCTGTGCTCAAACAGCGGGCGCGTGGTGTAGCTGCTTTTGATTTGTGCGAACACCGTGACGGCATCGCGGCCTTAGGAGGGCGCAAAGGAATTTCTATTCGTGACATGCGCGCACAGGTGTCCGGCCTCTCACCACCTGTAGACAATGATACAGCGGTCTCGTTTGTACGTTGGTCGCCTAGTAATGAAAATGTGGTTGTGGGCGTGCACAATGATCGCACAGTGAAAGTTTGGGACATTCGAACTGGCGGCCCACTTTGCACGTACACGGGCCATTCCGACAAAGTCTCATCCGTCGAGTGGTCACATCTACGAAGAGATGAGCTCGTGAGCTCATCTCACGACGGCACGATTCGTGTATGGACCATTGACCAGGCGAATGAGTCGAGCCAAGAACATGAAACACACAACAAAGAGCTGTCTCCATCAAAGAATAACACTGCAGCAACAACGAGCGCTAACAAGGGCGATTGGTCGGGATCAAAGAACTGGCGTATGTACCAGCGGCGCAAATCGTGGGAGTTGGAAATGAGTATGTTGTCCATGGACACCTCTAGCAACGAGAACTCAAGCACGATGGTATCTCACGATAAGCAGTTTGTATCCATGAAGCTGACTCGCAACTCAGCCGTATCAATTGACACAGATGGGTACTTTGGCTTCCACCGGCTGCATGCTGATCCGATGAGTCCTGTTTCCAGTGTAAGTGACATTTCCGACACAGACTTTCTGCCACCCCTATCAGCATGAGCTGCCATCAGCCATGTATTTATTCGAGAATCATACCTTCATTGATTGGGCTGCAAGGTTTCTTCTTTTTTTCTCCCTGCATAACGACCACTTTTGTCAGTTCCGACATAATCTAGTAAATAAGGCAGATCACAACTTGTCTTGAGTATAGTAAATTTTTACATGAGCGGCATGCGGATCAGAAACATAACCAACCGCCCTAAGGCTCCGGGTGGGTAGCTCATGCAACAGCAGAATCTGGGAATCGCCGCGTTTCTTCATAGTCAGTTGTAAAGAACTCTTTCTGGCGTGCAGCCATGAAGCGTAGAAAGTCTTCTAGATGTCGGCGTAGGGTATTTATGGCTTGCACATCCATGCTGGTCTGGGCAATCAATCCTGGAAGGGCCACAAACAGGCGCAATAGATGTTCGGCGCCGTAGAATTGGGAGGCCACGAAATTTGAATGCTCAGCGCGCATGTCGAAGTACTGTGCCCGCTCGTAGCGATAGAGGAGAACGCTGCCTAGCGAACGGTCGAAATATAGCTTGATTCCAGATATGATCTCTTTAAACGTCTCGCGCTCGGCCGAAACGGCATCACCTTGTGGCGTGGCAGATTCCGAGTACTGCTGCAGAATCTCCTCGACATTAGGACGCCGCGGGAGCGGCACTACTTTGCGATCTTTGGTAACAAGCTCCCAATCGTCTACAAGAAGCGACTTGAGCGCGCTCGGGATGGATAGCTGGATCTCTGGAGTGCGTAAATATTCTTCCTCGGTGCCCAGGCCCTCGTAATGCGCCCTGGCCCGCTTCGTGACGCGTCCGCCTGCCCCGCCAGCAGCTGCGCTCCCGGCAGAGCCTGCCTCTCGGCGCCCTCCGCTCGACGCATTTTCCCGGTCGGGGGCCTCTGCCGAGGCCCCGCGTTTACTCGTGCCCTGTCCTTTATTCGCGGGTTTCTTTCGTTTGGCCAGCAGGGTCTGGCGCAGCTCCTTCTCCACCCTGAGGTTCTCCTCGTTGTAGGCGAGAAGGCGGTCGGTGCCAATCCACTCGTCCCACGTAGTTTTCCAGCCCCGGTAATGCACGAAATATTGAATGGATTGGGCGGATTCGGGAGCGTCTTTGTCCTTTATGTCCTCCAGGTGCCCGCCTTCCGACTGGGTATGCTTCACGGTGGTTTTCCCTGTTGACGGATTAAATAACTTAAGAATCTTCACCTCGTAGAGCATTGGCCCGTGGAAGGCCATGCCTTTACCGCCGACCTCGAACTCGGGGTCCGCCTCCTCCTTTTTCTCGGACATCGCTTGCGCGCGTCGTTTGCCTCAGGCCTGGTTTTTGGCTGAGGTTGGGAATGTGACGAAACAAGATAAGCAGGGCAGCGTCGGAGGGAGGGGTAGGAGGGGAAAGTGCGCTCGACTATGGACTCGTCGAGTGTGGGAAAAAAAAAATGCACGTAGACAAAATAAGCAGAGCCAGAGCGCGGTGCACAACGCTATTAACACCTCCTAAATTAGTGAAAACAAAACTTAGTTCCTACTCAACTAGTTGATTCATAATCTAATACTCTTTCTTTCTTTTTTTTTGGTCAAGATATCTTCTTTGATGGTTTGACGAGATCGCCAGCTCCAAGAAGCTGGTCGGAAGCAGCATAGTTTCCAGGCGGCCGGTGGCAGAGCGGCCCAAGCGGTCGCATCAACCTTCGCTGGGTCGGTCGAGTAGGGTAGGTGCCTCCCATACTGCGTCCTTCACTTCCCGCCGTTGGTTTTCCCTGGGCAGTGATGGCCCTGCCCAGATAGACCACCTCAGTTACGCGCTCACGGGTGCCGGCTTGGGACCAGCATGGGGGCCGCAGCAAGCAACGAGAAAGGTCGGCCAACTCACGGGCGGCTGCTCGGGCCGAGAGAATGAAAGCGCACACAATTACATAAAGATATAAAAAAAAGTCCCCAGAAAACGCCATTGTTATTGTAACCCATTTCGGTCAAGCATTCTGTCTCAGGTTTCAGAAAAGTCGCCCATGGACCTTGCTGCCCGGGGTGCTCGATTCGGGCACGCTTTGGGCTGATATCGCCATGTACCAGTCGTCAGAGTAGACCAATGTACGAGAAGATGTCGACACTTGCAGTGCTTCTCTAGGGTACCACTTCTAAAATTTTGGTTGTCGATTTATTCAGCTAGTTTTGTATTCAGCTAGTTTTGCACGAACCTGTTTCAAATGCGAGACCATCACTTCGTCCCCAGGGCTGGGCCGAGCTCGTTCACATGCGCCGGCTGCAGCTTAGTATGCAGCTGCCCAGGGCCACCCTGCACGGGTTTACCCCGCCAGCCTCCTCAGATAAAGTTATCTTCCTAACATGTCTAAATTGGAGGACAGAAGCAACATCAAAGCCGCAGTGGTAGGAGCGGGGCCTGTTGGCTGCGCGGCAGCTTTGGCGCTACACAAGCTTGGTTACAAAGTTGAGCTTTTCGAGGCCCGAGACGACCTCCGCAAGCAAAATTACAGCCAGCTCCGGTCCATCAATCTGGCTTTGAGTTCGCGCGGAATTGAAACCCTCCAAATGCTTGACCCAGCCCTTGCCGCTCGAGTCGCTGAAGATTTCGTGCCTATGAGCGCTCGTATAGTGCACGATTTAAAGGGTCGGCAAAAGAGGGTCCCCTACGGCGTGTATGGCGAGTCCATCAAGTCTATCTCCCGACTCGTTCTCAACCGCAATCTCATTGAAGAAGTTGCGCGAGCGGGAATCAAGATCAATTTCCAGCACAAATTTGTTTCCGGGTTCGAGGCTGGCCCGGAGCTTAGATTCGACTCTGAAGGAGGGCTCAAGCGTGTCAAGGCGAGCTTCCTAGTCGGCTGCGACGGTGCCTACTCTAAGGTGCGCGGCTCCCTAGCTAAGCTGGCGGATCTAAACTTTTCCCAGGAGTATATTGACCACTATTACGTTGAGATGCAAATACCCGCTAGCACAGAGACGGAGGACGGCTTTGTGTTCGACTCGGATGGCTTGCACATCTGGCCCCGCGGAAACTACATGTTCATTGCGCTCCCCAATCGTGACGGCTCCTTCACAGGTACGCTGTTTGCTCCCAAAGAGATCTTTGCGGAGCTGTCCACTACCGACAAGTTTGTGGAGTTCTTCAACTCCAACTTCCCCGACGCAGCCAGGATATTTGGCGACAGTCTGCTCCGGGCATACTATTCCAATCCTCGCGGCAAGTTACTCAACGTCAAGTGCCGTCCACACAATTTTGAAGATAGAGTGATTTTGCTGGGTGACGCTGCCCACTCCATTGTACCGTTCTACGGCCAAGGCCTGAACGCCGGGCTCGAAGATGTGCGCCATCTCACGGCTCTTCTGCGGCAGCTGCCCCGCGGCCGAGCTTTTGCCGCCTACACCGAGACTCGAAAGCCCGAGGTGGACGCCATCAGCGACCTAAGCATGCAGAACTACGTTGAAATGCGCGACTCGGTAGCCCACCGCACGTTCATTGTGCGCAAGGCTCTGGACGGCCTCCTCACGCGCCTGTTGGGAGACCGTTGGGTTCCACTGTACACCATGGTGGCCTTCCGTCCGGACATCTCATACTCGGATGCGCTGCAGCGGCACCGGTGGCAGTCGCGAGTGTTGAGCCGGGTGACGCGAGGGCTGGGCCTTGCCGCGCTGCTCGTCGCGGCCGGCCTCATCCGCCGGTACAATTTGGGTATCGCTGATGCCATCCGGCTTCTCCAGCTCATCGCGGCCGCGGCTATGTCGGCGTACGGGACTGTCCGGCCGTGGGTGGCCGGCAAGGTCCGAGAGCTGCGCCGCTGAGCCGTTGAGCCGCTGAGCCGTCGGTGGGCCGCCACTGGGTGCAGTGGCCGGCCCGCATCCTTCAAATAACCCACACCTAAAACACTTGAATGTAAAACTATCTTTGTTCGACTCAATGGCAATGCAAGAGAGGTTTTCCAAGACCCCCTTTTTCCGCCTCCCATTGGCTATGAGCCGCGGCACACCAGCCTTTGGCCACGCGTCCTGAGCTGTCGGCAGACGCTCTTTTGACCAGACAAAAACTGCCCACCTCAACACACGAGAACAAACCATTGTCATCTAAAACGGTAGCAGCCGTCCATAAACATCCTAGCTAACTAACGGTTATGTGTCTATTTACGCAGGGACGGCGGGGTAACGTTGTCCAGGGCAGGGTTGCCGGCAGCCCACGTCAGGACCAGCGAGAGGCCGACCGTGTCGAGCAGGGCCGAGACAAACGTGCTAGCGACGACATCCAGCTGCTGCTGCTGCACAATGACCTGGCGGATCAGAGTAGGGCCCGACTGAACGGCGAGCACCAGCGAGCCGACAATGGCGGCGGCAGAGTAGGTGGTGGTGCCGGTGAGCTTGAGCAGCGCGGCCAGACCGTACGACTGCAGGCCCGACGAGGTCAGCGACGTGGCCCAGGCGGCGCCGGCCGACGCAGCCTCCTTGGACTTGAGCACTTCCTCGGCATTGTTGGCCGACTCGGCCTTCTTGAACAAGGCGCCAAACACGGGGCTGGCCGTCACGAACGACGTGGCGTGGGAGTACACAGCCCCGACGGCAATAGTCGAGGGCGAAATGCTGGGGTAACTGCTGGAAAAGGCAAGCGACATGACTGGTATGCTAATTGGCTTGGGGGGCGCGCTGGCATATTTATACTTGCGGGATGCGATCTGCACCCACCATGCACGGTGCAGCGCTTGCCTGCAGGCCCATGCATAGTTGCTACGCTGTACGAAGTAGCTGGGACCCTAAACAAAAAAGCCTTGGGGGCCAGGCCGCAGGCGAAGATCACAGCCCGGCGGCGCCCGCAGCCTCCGGTCGGCGAATTGGCCCCACAAGCCTGCTCTCGCTCAGCACGTTGGTCCCCGCCGGCCCTCTACTCGCTCACACTGGCATCCTTCGCCGTGGGGGGTGTGCCTCCTCCACCTACTCGGCCCCCGCGATCCCCTCCCAGCCCTCGTTGGCTGTACCTCCGCCAGGCGCGCGATCCGGCGACGCTTGCTCTCACGTGCATGGAATCCTCACTCGGATCCTGACGTGATGGCGTGCAGGGTTGGGGGGTACCGGTCGCGACGCTACTGGCCCAACAGTCTGTTCACGTGGTCCAGCGCCTGCGCGCGCGCGCGCGTTGCGCGGGCGTCGCCGCCGCCACCGTCGCCGCCGCCACGAGTGACGAGGGTAGAGGGAGGGGGCTCGGGTGCCGAGACGCCGACCCCGCGGATCAATTCACGGGCTGCTCTCGAAACGGCGGCCTGCGTCCGATCGAACCAGCCGCGCGGCTGGGTGCATTTGCCTCCGCCAGCACCGGTCACGCCTGGAGCCACTCGAGCCCAACGTCAGCCGACGAGCCCGCAGCACTGGGTCGCTGCGCGCCTCCCAGAGTTCTGCACAGTTCTGCACTGGCTTGGTGAGGGAACAAAGTGTTTAGCATTAGGCTAAGTTTAAATAGTAGATGTTTGTACAAAATCCTACAACGGGACGCATTCTTGGCGCACTCACGCCTGTGCAGCGGGCTGTTGCTCCGCGTCTTGGTCGGCGTCCTCGCCCCCGTCGGCGTCCTCGTCCCCATCGTGGTCCTGGTCATTATTGTCGGTGGCTTTCGCCAGGTTGGCATCCTTGGCGGAGCCGCCGCTCGCGCTCTTTTCCTTGTCTTCGCTGCTAGCCCGGATCACCTTGATTTCAGTCTCTAGGCGATCCTGTACTTTTTTGGCGTCCAGCAACACAGAGACGCTTTGTTGCAGCGACTCGTGCTTGGCCGCTACTTTGGCAGTGGGCATCACCGGCCGGAACGGCAGACCAATCTCGTTAAAGACAGCATGCGCGCGCGTGGCTACGGACTGCTTCAAAGTGCTGAGTTTCGACGACCGCAAGTACGCTCCCTGGCCGCGATCCTGGTAAGAAATGCCGTAGGCGGCCTCCTCTTTGGCTGATAGGCGTTTCTGGATCGTTTGCGCAGCAATCCCTGGCTTGCGGTCTTCCTTGCGGGCGGTACTGGGCGCCGTCGGGGTCGTCACCTCCTTCGGCTTCCTGCTCTTTTCCGCCATCAGCTGAGCAGTGAGTTGCGCCACGCCGGCGCTGGTCTGGTACGCCGCAACGGAGCCTGTGCTCGCAGGACTGTCTAGCAATCGCACAATTTCGTTTCTCTCGTGCAACATCTTTTCAGCCAGGGCTTCTAAACGCCGCGACTCGAGCACCAGTGCCTCCTCTTCAGCGACCTCTCCAGGAGACCGCGAGAGCAAGCGCTGAAGGTGAGCCTTGCGCTGAACTTCTCTCTCCTTAGAAAATTTCATTTGTTCAAGCAATTCCTCGTCGGCCGGGCTAAGGTGCTGCGACTTCTGTATCAGCGCGGAGCATACCTGATAATACCTATCCTTAAGATCCTCGACGGTTCGGCTGGGCAACCCCGCTACACCCGATCCTTGTGTGTCCGGCTTCGGGGAGATACTGGAATCCTGAGCTGAGGAACCCCCAGAAGTACTGGACGGGGCGCCTTCTGAGGGCGTTTCCGAACGCTCTCCTCCGGAGTCCGTGGACCTTGCACCCTGTGCTTTCGCCGGCTCCGTCCCGGATGCAACTTCTTCTTGGCGCAGTTGTCCATCTCGCGGCCACATATATCTGTCATGAATCACCAGCCATCGCAGGTCGTAGTCGCGGCAAAGGTCAAATAAATATTGTGTTTCTTCTATCGTCCATTCGTCACTTTTAAAAAGCGTGTAGTCATCGTCGGACCATTCGGGTACGTCGATTTTGGTATTGAACTGTGCGAAACGGTAGACTTCGCCTTCATCAGGTTGCCCACGCACCCAGTGGCGCAGTGCAAGGCCGTCATTGCGAGCTTTGTTGGTAAATTGAGCGCGCTGCCATGGAGTCACTTTCTGCCGCCAGCTTGGCTTGCTTTTGAACTTATCGGGCACCACCAGTGCCGGGGGAGTGTTTTCACCTAAAAGTGAATACAGCTCCCGCTGCATGCCGTCCAAGCGGCGCACATCCGTTTTGAGCTTTTTAACGGCAGGCCCAGCCATTATAATCGATAGTTGGAAGAAGGCAGTGCGATGCGCTGACAACTTGTGGACGTCAGTTGGGAGCTAGGGCCCGAACCGCTCACAAGTGAAAATTGCCGAACACCCTGATGAGCAAAGGGTGATTGTAAGTAAGCAAAGGCAGTCGTAGTCAGTCAGTTGCAGAGGACCGCGCGGCGAGCCCACCTCGTCCACGCATACATTCCAAATGCAGAGTGTATAAAAAGTTAATACTCTACTCGAATCTAATTTAATACTAGGCTCCAATTGGCTCTATGACGCAGACCAGATCGCCTGCTTCCACCATATCACCGTTTTTATGAACTATTTTGACAAGTTTGCCAGCAACTGGTGCATTGACGACCATCTCCGTCTTCATCGCCTCCAACACAATTAGTGCTGCACTCTTGACGACGTCAGTACCTTCATCGACAATAGGCTTCCAGAAACGACCAGTTATCTCAGCATATATCATCTGAGCATTTTCGCTAAATTTTGTGTTATCGACTGACACAATTGAAGAATCACCTTGAACGTTCGACGCGCTAATCAGAGCTGAGAACTCATCTTTCCGGGAGTCCAAGCGTCTTGTATGCTCAGCAATGCTATCAGCGTTGGCGGCAAGGAATTCGTTGTATTTCTTACTGTCAAATTGAGACTCCTCGATCTCCAGCTCATAGTTGCCTTGCAAGACCTCTTCGACATGCTTTTCCAGCTGCTCTTCTGTAACTGGGTAGAAACTGACCTGGTCAAATGCAGATAGAAGCCATGGACGCCCTTGTTTTGTGTACGAGTTCAAACAAAGCTTGTCCCAAATGTGCGTCGTTCGCCCAACAAGTTGATAGCCCCCCGGAGAGTCCATAGTGTAGATGCACATATACATGCCCCCCAAACCGACAGTTCCGTTAGGTGTAGAGGACCGGCTGGGGTTATACTTCGTACCGAGTAGCCTGTGACGAGGGTCGAGAGGGACAGCACAGGGTGCCCCCAAATACACATCGCCAAGCCCCAGGACGAGGAATGTAGCCTCGTACATTAAATCGCGCACATCATTGCGATCTGTAAGTCCATTGACATCGCGAATGAAATCAACATTATTGGGAAGCCACGGAGCATCACTGCGAATTGTTTCCTTGTACCGCTCAACAGCAGCAAGCGTCTTCTTGTCCTCGAATGCCAAGGGCAGCCGCAGTCTACGAGACTTCACCTTCCAGTCATTAGAGTGTTTGATGATTTTCTCGCAGGCGACAAGCTGCATCATTAGCCTGGACTGAGAAACTACCTTCGGATCATATTCGATGTGAACACTGCGCACGCCAGGCGACATCTCTAGAACGCCTTCTACATGACCAAGAGTGAGTTCAATAAGGCGGTGAACTCTGTATCGTAAGTTGAGATCCATGACATTTTCACCATATTCCACTAAAATGTAACGATCGCCCGCTTGGCGATAAGCAACCTTTGGCCCATGTTTACTTTCGGGTTGGTGATACAGCAACGGCTCTTCACGAGTTGGCACCAACTTCGGCACGGGCACAACCTTGCCAGCTAGACGGTCCGATATCGCATCATTAATGGCCAAGGCATTATCGCTAGTAATCGGAACAAACTTTACCTGGTCACCTGGTTTAACCTGACCAACTTTCCAAAGTTCAGCCGGGACAATTACAACAGCGCAAACAAACCCACCTAGGCTCGGGCCATCGCAAGTAAGAATAACCGGGTGGTCGCCGGTAAAGTTAATTGCACCAGGAGAGTAAACGTAATCGTGCGCATTCGAAGGATGCAATCCGGCCTCGCCGCCATCGGCGCGAGCCCATTCAGGCTTGGGCCCAATTAGGCGTACACCAAAGCGATTCGAATTGTAATGAATTTTCCACTCAGTAGCAAAAAACTGGTCAAGGCCGTCTTTTGTAAAAAAATCAGGTGCACCGTGCGGGCCACAAGTCACACCGATCTCCCACTTTTGACCGAAGAAGGGAACAAGCTCCTGCGGGAAAGGCGAGGGATCCGCAATTGGCTCAGGAAGAGAACAACTCGGTAATTCGGGCTGGCCCAAGGGAATCACGTCGCCATACTTCAGAACACGGCCATTGTGTCCTCCAATCTCACCCTTGGCAAAGGTTGATCTGCTGCCAAGATACTCTGGAACATCCAGGCCACCTCGGACAGCAATATATGCTCGACAGCCAGTTGATAGCTTCCCCACACTCAGGTTTTGGCCCGCTTTCACGGAAACAGGCACCCACATCTTGACTTTCTCGCCATCAACAAATACTGGAGCAGTACCGCCCGTAACCGCCACCACACTATCGTGGTAGAAGGTAATCGTTGGTCCCGAGAGTGTCACCTCGAAAGCCGGCGCACGCTCATGGTTTCCTACGATGAAATTGGCAGCTCGGAAACTGAAACTATCCATGGGTCCGGATGGCGGCACACCAACATGCCATAGGAGGATGCGACCAGGGTAATCCTGTATAGTTGTCGACGCGCCAGGAACAGCTATCGCAACGGCACGCGGTTGATAGACAAAGGTATCAAGAATCTTGGTATGCATCTTGGCCTCTAAGAACATTTGAGAGTTGGCTACCGTTCGCAAATAATCCAGGTTTGTAACAACACCAGCAACAAAGGTCTCATTGAGGGCCTGAATCAGCTTGGAAAGAGCTTCTTTTCTATCCTTCCCGTGCACAATAATCTTAGCAATAGTAGGATCGTACTCAGAAGAAATTATTGTGCCTTTACGCACCCAACCATCTATTCTGGCCCATGTGGGAAACGCAATTTCAGTGATTTGGCCGGGGGATGGCAAGAAATCACGAATTGGATTCTCTGCGTAAAGTCGGGCCTCCATACTCGCCCCATGAACTTCTATTTTCTGCTCGAAGTTTGGCGGACGATCAGCCGCAATGAGCACCATCCACTCGACCAAATCCAACCCCGTTACCATTTCCGTAATCGGATGCTCGACCTGCAATCGAGCATTGACTTCCAGGAAATAAAAGCGATCTCGGGAACTATCGTAAATGTACTCAACAGTTCCAGCTCCTTTGTAGTTCATCGATGCCACAAGGTTACGAGCACTTGCTTTTATGGCCTCTCGAGTTTCGTTACTGATATCGGGAGCTGGGGTCTCCTCAATGATCTTTTGGTTGCGGCGTTGCAACGAGCAATCCCGCTCTCCGAGAGCGATGGCACCACTACGCCCATCACCAAATACTTGTACTTCAACATGGCGGGCATTCTCAACGAATGTCTCAAGGAATACATTAGAGTCATTGAAATATGATTGTGCTTGGTGTCTGATAGTGTGATATGCCTTGCTCATCTCGCTGTCACTGTTCACACGTTGGATGCCAATCCCGCCTCCTCCAGCAGTACTCTTGATCATAACAGGATATCCAAGTTTATTTGCCATCTGGGTAGCCTCTTTGACAGAATTTATTAAGCCGCTTCCAGGAACTAGGGGAACTCCAGCCTTCTCAGCAATTTCACGGGCAGAATGCTTAAGCCCCAACTTGCGCATAGCATCACCGGAAGGACCAATAAAGACAATACCTTCTGCGTCGCACATATCAGCAAAGTCAGCATTTTCAGATAGGAATCCATAACCAGGTATTACAGCTTGGGCTGCTGTCTTCTTGCAAGCATCAATAAGCTTTCTGATGGATAAATATGTTTCCGCAGCCGTAACGCCGTGTAAGTTGACTGCGGTGTCGGCATCCATCACATGCTGTGCATATTTATCAGGCTCGCTGTATACTGCTACAGTCCTGATGCCTAGCCGCTTGAGGGTTTTTATAATGCGGACAGCAATTTCTCCCCGGTTAGCCACAAGAACCGTCTCAAATGGCTTACCCGAATTCACCGTTTTCGAAATATAATGACGCCAGCCGACATAGTCTGTGATATCCTGAGCGGTACTTATGGCTTCTGGCTCGCAAATAAATCCTTTGACGTACTCACCACTGACAAGCTCAAGGCTCCCTATGCCCAGTGGGGCAGGAACCATACCGATGAATGTCCCGAACGACTCGACAGGTACATTCCAAACTTCTACCTCGATTGAAGCTCCATTTTCAGTGGTCCTTATGATACCTGGCTTTGGTGGAGTAGTATTGAGCGCATACAATCGATAATTCTTAGAAGTTTTGGTCTTTTCGAGTAGCGTTGCCCCAACCTGCCTAAGCTGCCAATTCAGCACCATGCCAGAAAGGTGTGCGCCAACGACGGCCAGCTTGAGCGAGCTAGGAGCAAACCCAGAGGCAGTATTGACAACGCTGTCTCCGGCTTTGGTAGCGTGTCTACCGGTGTTGCCCAGTAGGCGACCGGGAGTGGACTTCAAAAATCGCTGAGCGACATCCAGCAGAGCAAAATCATTAAAGGCCTCAGATATGAGCGTGAGACCTTGGGGGAGACCGTCAGGACGAAATCCCACTGGCAACGCGAGAGCAGAGAAGTTTCCTAAATTCACAAAGTTTGTATACGTGCCTTGTTGCGAGTTTACAGTAATAGGCTCGGCTTCCAAATCTGCGATGGTAGGATTCAGTGGACAGGTCGGCATAACGAACCCATCAAGATAGTCATAGTCGGCACGTACCTTCTTCTGTATCTCATTTCGAATGTATTCAGCATCAAAGGCATCAACGGCTGTTTTACCTTCGGCAGATTTGATAACCTTATAGACCGTTGGGTTCATGAGCTCAGGCTTGTCCATAAATTGCCTGACTGCATGATAGCGCTCTGCTACCCAGGGTCCTTCGTAAAGGAGTTTGGCCAAATCAAAGAGGGGAGTGCAGTCTACTTCATGAACCTCTGCTCCGATTTCCTTCAAGCGAGCAATTCCTTGGCTGAATAGGACCCGGTTCTCGTCATCTCCAAAAAACTCCAGATTCGAGGGCACGCCGAAAATGGGTCTGCGACCAAATGTTAACTTGGGATGGTCAGGAAATTTGGTTGAATAGGGAAATTCCCTGTCATAGCTTACGCCTAAAGAGAATACCTCTTGGGCGTCCTTGAGGTTGAGCGTTAGGACTGTAGCAGTGTCCAAGGACTTACAAGCTGGGACCACACCTCTCGTGCTCCAGACACCCAGGGAAGGCTTGAGTCCTACCAGATTGTTCAGAGCAGCAGGAACTCTACCGGAGCCCGCCGTGTCTGTTCCAAGAGCGAACGGAACAAGCCCCTTGCCAACAACTACAGCAGAGCCAGAAGAGGACCCTCCAGACACATGCTGATCACTAAACACGGAAGTAGGAATGCCATATGGACTACGAACACCAACAAGCCCTGTGGCAAACTGGTCCAAATTTGTCTTTCCTACGACAATAGCACCGTGAGCGCGAAGAAGATCGACGACATAGGCGTCGGCAGAGGCAACGTATCTGAAAGCTGGGCAAGCTGCAGTGGTCGGGAACTCTTTAACATCGATATTATCTTTCACAGCGTAGGGTACACCGTAGAGCCTCAAATTTTCGCGGTTCCCATGATCAATTAAGCCCCATTGCTTTCGAATGTCCGATGCCGTGGCGCGGTAGATCCAAGCGGGCTCGTCCTTAAACGAAGCCACTAAGCTAAGGATATTACCGAGCGCTCGCTCCGACGAAGCGTTGAGCTGGTTGTCACGCCAATCATCGATGGTCCATCCTGTCGTGTTCATGGTATACTCAGCTCCTGGACTCGAACAACAGTGATTAGGTTTTTGCGAAACTGCCCTCCGGTTTTAAGCTATAGGACGCGATGCTGCAGGGGTGTTGCACCTGCATGCAGTATCATGCCTTATCGTGTGGACGCACCAATCAGGGTCTAGTCAGGACTCTAATCAGCAGACGAAGGCCCGTGGGAGGCACGCCGAGTTCGGAGATGGCCAACCTAACAGACTTCTGCTAGAGAACAGCTCCGAGTTTTTGACGCCAAACCGTCATCTGGGCTATATAATACAATATACTGTTATTGAGTAGAGACTTTTGAGAGGTCTAGTACTCTCGTCACCCCGTCAACCCGGGCCCAATTGGCCGGTACACCTGGCCCGTCTGCGTCAGCGGAGGAACCGATAAGCTTCGCATTATAGAGCATAATACTCCTATTCCTTCCTGTATCCATGTGGCAGGCTAACCAGTGGGGCCCCTTGCCCAAGCATGTAGCATTATGGCTGCTTAGCGAACTTACCATATTTGCCGCAGTTCCGCCCAAGGTCGGCCCTAGCCCCCCGGGCAGTTGAAGAGCAAGATCGGAAGCACCTCGCTGCTTGGGAGCTGCTCTGGATGGGCGCGCGCGCACACTCCGCGTGCTGGGCGAGCCTGAGTCAAGCAGCCCTGTGGGTCTCTGGCCCAAGAGTCTCTCTCGTTAATACTCATGAAGGTGCTCTACTTTGGGCCGTTGAAAGACACAGTAGGGAAAGACTCGGACGAATTCGAAATTGGTGCAGGAACTACTTTAGAAAACGTGTTGGAGTGGATATCCGACCGCTACAGCGGTATTGCCGAGCTGCTGCCCTCGTGTGCTCTCGCGGTTAACCAAGAGTATGTGCTTGATCGCGAATTGATGTTGAGTGATGGCGACGAGCTGGCATTGGTTCCGCCGGTGTCTGGAGGTTAATAACGAGCTAGTGCTGTTGCGTGTAACACTGTTTTTCAGAGCGGCTATCTGGCTTCTTTAGAGTTCTGCAGCTAGGACGCTGCGAAAAACCAGTCTCGCGGGCTTTGCTGAGCCTTTGCTTTCTGCCTGCGTTGGCCAGCTAGATCCAGGGGGCATGACATTGTGCGTACGTATCCTCTTGGGTTTGCAATTTTTAATCCATGCGTAAATACTGAAGAAGAAAAAAATTATTTAAAGCTACTTTGCTAATGTGTTCATTTGCAAAATCTGTACCCTGGAGCTCCTACACTACGGTCTGTGGCTCGCTCCCCCAGTGGGCATCTACCCAACCCGCATATCGCCTCTGCTAGGCTGACTATTTCTCACTCCGGGGCAGCACTCCGAGCTCTGCAGTGCAGATAGAGAACACTTGCTGGCCACTGTGGGCGCTGCTGGTATCAAAATGGATACAGACTACTTCTATCATACTCCCTATTTGGGGCGGCTGATGGATCCGGGCAATTTCTTGCCGGGTGTCCCCGAGAAGACCCGCATTGCCTACGAAGACAACCCGATCGGCGAGTCTCCAAAGTCTGCGAGGAAGCAAGGCGCAAAAGTGTCTGGAAGGGTGATCAATGCCATGACAACTCTAACGCATGTCGTAGTATGTGACAGGGAGACTGGTAATTTTAGTCTCCGTCCGCGCCGTGGCTTGGCGGCCATGTACGGAGCGATCAGTAACCTGCAAAAGCGCACCGACTGGGATGTTATCAGCGTGGCATGGCAGGGAGAAGTCGAATATGTCGGATCGTCCAAAGAAAATGAACCTCCAGAGCTACTGGACGATCAGAAAGATGAATTACGGCGCGAGCTCTCGCAACTCACACACTCCCGAGTCGAGCCGGTCTGGCTCCCCGAGCCGGCCGCGCAGTGGCGCGAGTACGCCGAGCACACAATCTGGCCCACTTCCCACTATATGCAGAGCATGGATGTAGAAGGAATTGAGGAACAATCCGCTGGCTGGGAGCACTATCTGGCCCTCAACCGAGCGTATGCCGACATCATCATCGATCTATACCGGCCGGGTGATCTCATCTGGATTCACGATTACTACCTCTTCCTCCTTCCTCAGATGCTACGGGAAGGGCTCCCAAATGATGCATATATTGGCTTATATGTTCACACACCGTTCCCGTCCTCCGAGTTTATCCGGTGTATTCCTCAACGGACAGAGCTGTTGGATGGTATACTGGGCTCCACAATCGTGGGGTTCCAAAGCGACTCGTATGTCCGGCATTTTGTCTCATCCTGCATTCGGGTGCTGGGTAATGATCATGATGGTAACGATATTGTTTCTAATGGCCGAGTCGTATCCTGCCAAGCTCTACCAATTGGCATCGACACAGCTGAGGTCGTTCGCAAAGCAGAGTCAAAGCCCGTCCGTGAAATTGTAGATGAGCTCCGGCGGCTCTATAAGGGTAAGAAGATCATCATCGGTCGCGATAAATTTGATGGCCTCAATAGTGTTCTTCAAAAGCTGCGTGCATTCGGTCTGTTTCTTCGAGCGTATCCCGAATGGCGTGAAAAGGTTGTTCTTGTGCAGATCACCACACCTGCATATGATCACTCTCCAAAACTGGAGAATAAAGTAGCCGAACTGGTTGCAGATATCAACGGCACCTACGGCACCATGCAGTCATGGCCAATCCAGCACTATTCACGGCATATTGCCCAGGAAGAGTATTTCGCTCTGCTTGAGGTTGCAGACCTGGGTCTCTTCACCGGCGTACGTGATAGTACCAGTCACGCAGTACTAGAGTATATTACTTGCCAGCGTGAAACACATCACCCCGTGATTGTCTCGGAGTTCATGGGTCTCGCCAACTTTTTTAGAGAAGCGCTCATCGTTAACCCTTATGACGGTATGAGTATAGCTCAGGCCATTAATATGGGTTTATCCGACTATGAGTACAAGTCTGACTCCAACTGGTTCGGATTGGTGGCCAAGTTCACTGTCCACACATGGGTACGCACATTCTTGGGTAATTTAATTATGCATGATTTCCAACACGAGTCCAAGCACTACACGCCCCAGCTTGACGTTGACCGGCTACACAAGGTTTATGAAGGCGCTAGTCGGCGGCTTTTTCTCTTCGACTATGACGGAACGCTCACCCCCATTGTTAAAGACCCCGCAGCAGCTGTTCCTTCGGATCGTATGAAGGAAATCTTCAACAAGCTATGCGATGATAAAAAGAATGAAGTCTGGATAATATCGGGGCGAGACCAGAACTTTCTTGACCAGGAGCTCGGTCAATTCCCAATCAATCTGAGTGCTGAGCATGGCTCATTTGTCAAAAAGGTGGGTGACGAGTGGGTTGATCTTGTAGCTAAGATGGACAATAGCTGGCAAAAGATTGTTTTGGAAGTCTTGCAATCTTATACCGAGCGTACCCAAGGTTCTGTCATTGAGCGGAAAAAGGCCAGTATAACTTGGCACTATCGTCGCGCGGACCCGGTGTTCGGTGCTTTCCAGGCGAGCCATCTTCGTGCATATTTGGAAGTAACCGTTGCTACCAAATACCCCGTCGACGTCATGTCAGGAAAGGCGAATGTAGAAGTGCGACCAAAGTTATTCAACAAGGGAGAGATCGTGCGCACTGTCTTTAAAGAGGCGCCTGAGGAACCAAATTTTGCTTTGTGCATGGGAGACGACACTACCGATGAAGATATGTTTAAGGCGGTTGGCGAGCAAGGAAACCCTAGCGAATATTTTGCTGTTGTGATAGGGCCGGCGGACAAACTTACCATTGCACAGGCGCACGTCTCAAACCCTCATAAAGTTCATGACGCACTCGAAGCCATGATGAAATGACAATCTGCGCCGACATGATTGAAGAGACGAAGCCAAGTTGATAAATGGCAATGGAAGCATTCACATATTTATAATTTTGGTAGTATTAAGAATTCCAGCGCTCGTACGACGGTTATTTACAAGTTGGTTTTCGCCGATGCGGCAATCCTCCAATCTGATGTGTATTTATGTTCATGCATTTAATTCTCTTTCGATAATGGTAATCTCCAGGGTTGACTTAGAACTGAGTCTCATTTCTTCTTTCGCTTGTTCGATGGCTGGTGGAGTCGGCCAGTAGTGACTTGTTCCGCACCTTCGCTAACCAAATCATCAAGATCGAATTCTTGGGCCTCAGAGCCCGCTTCAGTTTCGATGTCTGTGCCTTGGAGGCGCTTCTTGAACCGAGCGAGCCTTCCAGTAGCGTCCCGCTCTATGGACTTCAGGTCTGGCTGGCTGGGGTTCCAGAGGGGCACATTCCGCTGGTCTGTCACATACTTCCACTCCAAGCGCGGGAAAACGGATCTTCTGTTCACGGTCGACCCGTCGGACAGTTGCACGGTTTGGTCAAACTTGTAATAAATGGCCGGCCGCGTGTCACCCGTACGCAGCTTAGTGCGGACTCTCTTCGGCACAGAAGACCGCGCACCCGGTGCAACATATTTCGTGCGCACAGACATCTTCGGTGCTAGCGTGGTCTGTCCGGGCAGGCCCATCCTGCCCAAACTCCTGAACATGGCTAGCCTGGGGAGTAACTGAGTTGATGGTGAAATTTCACTCCAGGTGCGATATGTGGGTTAGGGCATTCCCAGAGGCCAGACTGCAAGCAGAAACGCGGTAGTCGGGTCTGACCCTGCCAAGGTGCTCCCGTTTCCAAGCAAATCTGCATTAGACAGTTATAAAACTTTCATAAATAAGAATACCTCAAGACCTTACATGCTCTATCTGCAGCTTTATACGGCTACAGGCGCGTGACGCAAATTCCAAGCAAGATAGTAGATGATGATGCCTGTGGGCTGTCCCAAGAATATGCTCAGCCAAAAGATGCAATTTCCAATGGTCGTGCCCGGGCCACGCATATTCTCTAAAGGCGCGGTAACCATAATCAGCGGCACCTGTGCCATCATGCACATGAATGCTACACCATTGAAGTTTTTCGTGGGAACCCCAACAAGAAGCTCGTGAAGCACTGCCGACAAAAAGAATACAAACGTGCTAGCCATGGTCGTCCTCCAACCTCTCTTGCGCATTGGTACGTAAATGTGGCGGCGAAAGTAGTTGCTGACAGGTCGGTTCCAATCACGCCAGTACGTCCCCACGCTGCCCGCGTTCCACCACGGCCCGTAAAACTCCCGGTCGGCAAACCTGGTGAGTTCAGCCAGCAAGTTCAGCGTGCTTTGAAAGATAACAAAGAATCCTATCAGCCAAGTCATGATATTGACACCTACCAGGCTCAAGAAATCATCGAACATATTGCTGTACTGGGTGCTTTGGTAGTGCTCTAGCGTGTGTTCCAAGATAGGTGCCGCGAATTGGATTGCAAGCAACCAAATAAATGCAGATCCAATGGCGATCTCAATAAGCAAGTTGAAGGCAACTGGCCACCGGATGTGTGGAGTACGAGGGTAGATGGGCTGATACACGAGCGTTGGTGCAAACCAGAAGTATATCAGGTTAGACAAGGTCAAGTTGTTTGGATAAGGCAGTTCACCATATAGCGGAGGCACAGGCATATCTGCAATATACGAGTCACGCAGATCGCGGTTGGTGAGTGCATACGAACTCAACTTGAGAAAGGTAACAATGGTGTTGGTGGCCACGATAGTTCCTACCCCGGGATGCCACACATGCTTGTAGGTCAAATAGCTCGAAAGCGTTAGACACGTTGTGGCATTCATAATATGAATTAGTGCGATGGCCCTCCACCATACACGCCCGGGAAACAGGTTGTTCCGGCGTGTGCTTTCGCTCTTAGACGGTCGCCGAAGCTCGCCCCTGCGAAGTTGCTTCCATCGACTGGCCAAGCGGGCAGTAAGGCGCTCAATAACCAGAGCCATGGGGAAGTACAGCAAGTTGGAGGCCATGATTACAATGCCGAACTGAAAGTCGCGAGGCGACAGGCCCATCTGCTTTAGTGCGTTGAGGATGCCAAAGCGCCGAATATCGGAGAAGAATATACGCATGTTGCCAATAAATAGCATCATGAGCAGCAAATGCTTGAACCCTTTGAAGGTGAGCGTTGAGTCGGCGACAACCGCGGTGGAATCAGGAAAATTATGCCATCTAGCCTTGCTGCGTGACAACAGAGACTTGGCATGTTGGTAATGCACGGGCTGAGTATGCAAAAGAAAGCTCTTGCTTTCGTTGGTCAGCGCGACCATCGGGGTAGCGCTCAGATTCTCCCCTGTTAGCGAATCCGAAGACTTTGCAACCGCGGTCGACCTGTGGACAGCCGTCCCAGATCTTCGATTCGAAGCATATGCCTCTGCGTCTCCAGAACTAGGCCCGTTCCGGCTCGATGGGCTCGGGGTCGTGTGCACCGCTGTGCCCGAATGAGCCCCCATTGTAGTCTTTCCGGTTTGCTAGTCTGACGAGCAACTTTCGGGCAGAAGCGGAGGTTGCGTGGTGCGCGTCCGGGTCCTTGCTGATGATATATATATGCTGGCGGGAGGTTTGCCAAAGCTATATGCAGACGCAAGTACATAACGGATCGCAACTAAATGCTTGATGTCACTTTAGGCTGTGGTATCCCTAGCCCTGATGTAAACCGCCAGGTACTCGGCTTATCTTGACATTGTATCCCCTCCTGGGGAGCGTGCTGCAAAATGTATTCGTTCTAGCACCGAATCAGCACAAAAGAGTTCCTATTGGCCTAGTCCGTCTATGTTGCTGTATATTTCTCTAACAATTAAGAGCTGCTAGATTATATGGCAGTTCCCCGCAGATCCTGGCACGACCACGACTCCCTCACGCCAAAGAGCCGTTGAACGGAGGGAACCCTCCCCACTTAGCGCACCACACGCAGTACTATAATGTGATAACCATGGAGCATGCGCCAGACATTGCTGATGCAGAGCAGGTGCAGCTCACGTGGCCCACAAAACAAATCGGAGGCGGTAGTCCTCCGGATCCGTTGAGCGCTAGTGGTATTGGGCTGCCGAAGCAACTGCCTGGAAGTTTTTCCAAATTTTTTTGGTCCGAGAATTTCCACCCTCCGTCGTGGCAAATTGAGGTTAGCTCTGCTGCCTCCCGCAGTCGAGGTGGGCTCACGAGCCCACTTTTCTTATCCCTGCAGGCAGGCATGCTACCCCCACCACACTCTCTGGAGCCACCGCCGATTTGTTCCGTAGACGATAAGGGCGCGGCAAGGGCCCGAATCAACTGGCAAGCTTCGACGGATGCTGACGGGAACTCTCTTACTTTCGCCTAGTAGAGTAGTCTACTGGACTAACCACAAGGCCCTTGCCCTTTCGCGCCCCTCGAAATACAACTTCTAGTATGTCAATCATCTCCTGCGGGTTGTCTATTGGAAAGTTCACTTTATTGTTATCACCAGTCCCAAAGTCCACCAGCATGTGCTTGTTGCGATAGAAGAACATCACAGTCATATTATCATAGAGCTCATACATGTCATTGAAGGCTGGTACCTCGTCAATATCCACCAAATAAATTACGGCAAAATTTCGCACCTGATCTGCGATGCCATATAGCAACTCGTCCATAGCCATACATTCAGGGTCAGTATCTCGCCCAAACCGGATGGCAACTACTCTCTCCTCCTCAGTAACAATTGCCTGGTCTACATGCCACCCACTCAGTAAATGCGGCAGGAACACGCTGCCCATGGTGCACTTTTATTGCAGCTACTCCCTGCTTAACCACTAGGATGAGCGGGAACGCTCGCTCCTAGTCTATGATCGGTTACTAAGTCCTACGAGCTCTTCATCTCGCTTCGGTCACGCTCCCACGGGTAGCCCCCAACTCTTGACCCTCGAACTCAGACCAATGCACTATTTCTAAGTACAGTACCTTGGGAGACCGTGCATAGCATTCCTTGTCGCTACAATGCCCTGCAACAATTATCCATGTTTATCCCGGGCTCAATAATATTCACCGAAATACGAGAGGCTTTGTCTGATTTGCGACTTTATAGCTCATCACACTGAAACTGGACCTCGACCCCACACGAAACCTAGGATGCGTTAAATGCTAAGACCGATCGCACCATAATACTCAAGTTTTGTGGGTGTGTCTACTCGCTCATACTTCTCAGAGACTGTGCGGCGCACCTGCATGTCTCATCCTCGCTGCGGGCCGGGCTGCGAGCCCTGAACCTACATGTAATTACTTTGCCGCGCAATCGGAGACCTAAGGCTGACCTGCATGAGAAACGGGCCCGGCTCACAAAAGGCAGAGCCTTGTGTGACAAGGTTAATCTCGGCTCTAATTCTCTACAGTGACGTCTTCAAATATGAAAGGCTGCAATACATAACACCCGAGCCTCAGCTTGTTCGAAAATGAACTAAAGGTCGGAGCGGTTGAGATAAACGCCATATCTGCAGGTAGGAGCAGTAGGTAACCCAACTAAAGGTTCATGTAATTACTTTCAGATATTCTACAGTAAGCAAAAAAAAGCTACAGCACCTGCCAAGTTGGCAAGCTGAGGACAGCATGCATGGGAGGTCCATGACCGGGGGCGGGTCCCTAGCGTAAAGTGCAGTTCGTGGCCACTACACAGTTGCGTCACCCTGCGACCTTTCCCAAGAGAGGCAAAGCCACCTAGACTCGCCCCCAAAAGCCCCCCAAATTCCCCTCCTCCAAAATGCCTTATTCCTCAGTTGACACCCGCCAAATGCCAACTCTGGCTTATCACCCGAGACACCTCTCTTAGTGGTCTCGCTCTGTCGGTGGGTTGCCCATGTAGCCTCGTCTGCGAGGGAACAAGGAATAGTTTGGATCCACGTCCTTGCAGCTGAGCGTGGTGGGTAAACGTGAAACAGGCTGCAGTATGTGGGTAAGGAAGTGGGGTACGAAACCACTTGGCTCGACTTCTCGTAAGGGCGTGACTCTGGCGGGGCACGCGCGTGACCGGCGTTGTAATTTCTTTGCTGTCATGAATTCTAGTTAGAAACAACAAATGTAAGGTTTTGAATAATTGTTTCAACTCTGCGCTCGCCATTGGAACTCTAACACCTGCCTGCCGCTCGTTGCTGCGGAAGTTGGCTTATCTTTGCATACGTTTATGCAAGGTTATTAGGTGCCACAGCTGCCCGGAGCAAAGTCAACCGGACCGACCATTTGTAGACACCAGAAGCGTCTCAGAATGCCATATAAACGGAATCTTACACATATAGATGTAGAATATAGACACTCTATAGTGCGAAACTTGCTGATCACCAAGCTATCTCCGTGGGGGCTTTATATCTCCGGGATTGGACACAATTTTGTCCACAGTTAGTGGTATCCGGGTAGCCCAGGTCTATCCACCGTACCCGCCCTCCCACAGGCTGCACATGCAGCTGCATGGGTCCCGATTATGATCCATATACATATGCAGCGCCATACCACTAAAAACGGCGATACCGCTGCGAGAAGCTAGATTAAAAAGCTGTACTATTTGGAGAATTGCCGTCACCGTGCTTGGACTATATGATTGCTCACTACCGCGAAATGCGGCGGGGTCACGGCCCACAGGCCAGCTTGGCAAGCCCAATTAGGTTGTCGGCAGAGCCGGCCACCCCATTTACCGACGCATTCTTTGGCATGGGCTATCCAAGTCCACCTCTTCACGGCTGTACGGCCCCTTTGGCGGTCAAGAGCACTGGTAAAACTCCAGAGAAGAGCCCAGCCAGGCTCAAAAAGCTGTTTTCCCCACGCAGGATGAATATCCCGTCGCCGCCAGGGTTCGATTTTTTTTCAGGAAGATCGACACATGGTGGAGCCGCAAACTCGTTGAAATCGAGCCCGGGACAGAACACTCAGGCGACATCGCCCGAAATTTTGACACCGCCACTTAATGTGGAAGGGAAAGAGACAGTAGTACCCCAGGCTTTGGGTGACCCTTCGGAGAGCCTGTACGACACTAGGCCTCTAACGGTGCGTGGAAGATCAGGGCGCCAAGCTGATGAAATGTCTCCACGACACAAGCAGACGGGCACCACTCCAATCGTGACAGACCTTAATGAGACAGAGGAAGCTCCCTCCACCCCGGACCTCCAGATTATGTACGAGCCTCAGAGCTTTGATGCACGGTCAAAGCTAGAGCGGACTTTGTCGTTATCGTCATCTTTTTATGGTGAGCCAAGCGTGGCACGGAGCGCTGGCTTGCGATCCTACACGCCCAAAATTCCTCTTACGGTTGTCGCCGAGACACAACAGCTTACTGTACCGCTTATTGAGGAGAATAGCCGGCTCAAAATTGCTTGCCGTATAGCCGTGAGATCTGAAAAAGGCGTATATGGCCACACACAGTACCGCCTATCCGATGACGATATGCAGGCTGGCACGCACCTTGCGCTGAACATGGTTACTAGGACCCAGTATTCAGGCCGGCCCTTGAATGCGGATGACCTCGGACATTTGAGACTAAAAGCTAACTTTTCCTTCTCCACGAACTCGACCTCTTGGATACCCGTGGTAGCATACTTGTTTTCTGAAGCTCTGGTAATCTGCGAGAACAGCTACCACACAGCTCTTCTTCCTATAGCGACCGTCAGGCTCCACAACCAGCTTGAGAGTGCCAAGGTTATGTCGAAGTCACACGGTTCGCTGGTTTTGCGGTTGAACACCAGCTGCGCTGAAGCGCCTATCATACTTCTCGGCTCAGCAACGACATGGCACCTCTATAGCTGGCTGTCGGCGCTGAACGACCAGACGCTACAGTTTCCGATAGCTGACCCTGCCGCTAGTCTGCTGCCAGCTCTTAACAATGACTTCGTGGAGCATGTCCCTGTGAATATCATTGTTTGTCTCCCTGATGGACTACCTCTCACGATTGTCTCCCCCATCATCGGTCGACTTGGTTCATTCGATACCTTAGGTCTTATCGTCTATGGCGACAAAGTTACCAAGTATGCCCGCAAACGACAAATGTGGCCCGGGTGGCATGACCTCTTGAAATCTTCAGTGCGCACTTCATTCCAATTTGACGATGATGTCCCTCAACCTATCGATTTTCTCTTCGAATCTGCCTACACTCTGATTTCTGACGTGGATACTACCACCTCAGTTTCATCCATTATAGTTGTGGGAACTGGTGCTCTTACATTGAACGGCAATTCGGAAAGCTTGAAAAAGCTCTCGGCTCCCGTTCACACCATTGCTTTTGGCACACATACCAATGGAGAAGTTTTGGCAGATATCTCTATGGCAACATCCGGCTCCTACTCCTCAGCTGCTACGGTAACTGAGGTCGAAACGTATCTCACCAATGTGGCGGTCACGGAAAGAGATTATACCCATCGGAATGTTACTTTGTCGCTGAAGTCTCGAGTTGGTAAAATCACAGGGATCATGAACCAAGGGAACAACAGACACAATAGCAGCGGCGAGAGTGATGATATGGAAGTCGATCCAGAGGAGAAAGTCATTGTTTTGGGAAATATGCGTGCCGGTGAAGAAAAGGTTGTTACCGCGGAGATTGAGCTGGATGCTATGATGTTAAAGTACGTCATGGAGGATTCGGCATTGTACCTTCTTGAGGTCACAACGAGTGGTTGTATGATGCTATCACCACATTGCGTATTCGCTCAGACCATGGCATCTCTGGAGGTCGACTTTATGAAGTGGCGACCAGAATGGTTGGAGAGCAGGCACGAGCACACAGAGATCTTCGACCTGACGTTGAAACAATCTCTAACATCAGGATCGATGTGGGAAAATATTAGCAACAATACCCGCTATGATTCTGTGATGTCTGCTGTGGCAAATGGTGGGGCCAATTTACTGGCAGAGGTGCTCGATCTGGACAATGCGTCGGATTTGAGCGCGGCCAAGGCACTGGTTCAACTAGCAGTTGCCAGCCTGCGCCAGATTACCAGTCGCTTGCTTGAACTTTCTTTCACTCCTCTCGATGGAGCGATGTGGTCAAGGCAAGAGGAAAGTCACGAACGGGCGAAACTTTTGTGCCAGGTGCTCTTGTCCGACCTCCGCACGTTGTTTAGTGAACTGAGCGACAGAAACAAACTAGGACCATGGAGCCGTTCAAGTATCCTGGCGAAAATCTGGGTGCTACAAAACGGTATGGCATACTCGGGGCGAACGGCGCTCGAGACTATATTTTTTGAGCAGCAGGGCATCAATGTTGTATGACTGAGCCCATATGCGAACTCTCTTCGAACCAAAAATAGATACCGATATTTTGTTTAACAAATTATTTAGTTCCTTTTTATTTAATTCAACCAATTTATATCGTTGAAAATAGATTAGTGTGACACTCTTTCTCAGGGTATCTTCGCCCAACTGAACTGGGTCGTCTTGCTGGGCATGGGTATTGTCCTGGGTCTGGGCCTGGGTAATCCTAGACGAACGATCCCTATCATACCATTTGTGATCAAGGCCATTGATAAAGTTTACACCTCCGGTTTCTGCTATCATTGAATTTTTAGACTTCTAATTCGCGTGTTTGCTTGTCCACATTCGCTCACTAGGTCTGAGCTGCTGCACGACAAATGTACCAACGCGCCGGCCCGCAGGCATGCAGCTCTTTGGCTGGGTCGGTGGGCTGTCCCAGCGCAGCCCTAGCTTGGGTTACCCTCCCGTGCCACGATGCGCGGATGGCCGGATCAGATCAAAGAAAAATCCCAGATTACGTTGTCCCCAACATTATCCACCTATGATCCGATCCGCCAGATCTGCTCGCTTTGGCGTGCGCGCGCTCGCGACCAACGCGGCTCCCTTCAAGTCGGAGAAGGTTCCTCAGGTCGAGGGCAACATCACCATTTCGTTGCCCGAGGAGAGCTTTGCTGCCTACGATCTAGATCCCCCTACGCTTGAGGTCGAGCTGCCCAAGCAGTCCCTGCTGGACATGTATCGCGAAATGTCGGTCATCCGCCGCATGGAGATGGCCGCCGATGCCCTATATAAAGCCAAGGAGATCCGCGGATTCTGCCACCTGAGTATTGGCCAGGAAGCCATTGCTGTGGGTATCGAGGCCGCTATCACCCCCAAGGACTCGGTGATCACGGCTTACAGGTGCCACGGCTTCACCTACATCCGCGGCGGGACTGTTGAAGCCATTTTGGCCGAGCTTTTGGGCAAATCGACTGGCTGCTCGGCTGGCAAAGGTGGATCCATGCACATGTTCACACCGAACTTTTACGGTGGTAACGGTATCGTCGGCGCCCAGGTTCCCGTCGGCCTGGGTCTGGCGTTTGCTCACCACTACCGTAAGGATGGCGCTGCCAGCTTCACGTTGTACGGTGATGGTGCTGCCAACCAGGGCCAAGTGTTCGAGTCCTACAACATGGCCAAGCTGTGGAACCTGCCTGCCATTTTTGCCTGCGAAAACAATAAGTATGGTATGGGTACTTCTGCTGCGCGTTCCTCGGCTCTTACTGAGTACTACAAGCGTGGTCAGTACATTCCTGGTCTGAAGATCAATGGTATGGATGCGGTCGCCTGTTACCAGGGTGCTAAGTTTGCCCGTGACTGGGCTCTTGCTGGAAATGGCCCCCTGGTTCTGGAGTTTGAGACCTACCGCTACGGTGGCCACTCCATGTCGGACCCCGGTACCACCTATCGTACCCGTGAGGAGATCCAGAATATGCGTTCGCACCACGACTCCATCACCGGTCTCAAGAACCGGATCGTCGAGCTGGGCATTGCCACTGAGCAAGAGCTCAAGGCTGTTGATAAGGAGTCGCGCTCGCTTGTCGACGCTGATGTCAAAAAGGCCCAGGAGGCCCCGTTCCCTAGCAGTGACCCGGCCAATCTCTACCGCGACGTATACTACCCCGGATCTGAGATTCCTTACTACCGTGGGCGTATTCCTGAGGAGAACTTCTCCTATTCTTCTTCTCAGTGAGCTCGGCTAAGATGCATGAATAAATAATAGCTAGTGCCCCAAGTTTAGCTTGTTTTTAGGTTTAACGTCCCCCTTTGGGGTATGTTATGAGCTGGCTTATGAACGTGTGGGCTTGTTGCTCAGGAAAAAAAAATGGACGACACCGGAATCGAACCGGGGACCTCGCGCATGCTAAGCGCATGTGATAACCAACTACACCAGACGCCCTCAATTAAAATTTTGAGTTCAAATACCTAACAGAAGGGGAGGAGATATGTAGCCCAACCTGCTCTTAAATAGTCACTACCTGGCGAATGGGATTGCACACCTTGCCAGTCCGAATAGCAGTACTCAAACCAAGCTTTGAGATATTGCAATATGGATGCTCTTGATGTTACGGCGATCACGTCTCTGCTACCGCTTTTGCGTCTATGTGTTCGTCCGCTAAGAGCAATACAGCAGAATCGTATACCACAATCGACATCAGGAAAGTAAGATTCAATTCATTCAGACTTTTATATTTGACATTTCTCTATTTCGTTAAAGATCGTGAAACTCATAGGATTCCGGGCTCAAGAGGCAAATCAAACCTTGCTCACATTGTGAAAGACTCCTCATAAAACTGGACATAATTCTTTGTCAGGTGTAGACCATTGGCGACGGCGTAACGCACATCATCACTCATGCCTGCAGGTCCGCAGACAAAGATACAAAGTGGACCGCGGGAGCCCTTGATGTGCTCCTGGATCACTTCAGGAATGGATGGCCTCATATAGAAAACATTGAACGAAGAGCTTGAATCCCTGCGAACGACAGCATCTGGTTTTTTTGCACTATTATTGCCACTCTTAATACTGCCGTCTTTCGTGTTCTCGTGGTTGAGCGAAACGTCACCACCGTTGCAAGAGACATATAATGTCACCTGGACATTGCTCAAGTTTCTCATTTTTTCTAACTCGTGGTGGAACCAAGCAATGGGCTGGGTATCCCGAATAGTCCAATGAACGTAAAAGGTATGATCCTGGACGGTCTCAGCTAGCCCAATCAAATGCGAGTACACGGCAGTGATACCGATCCCACCTGCGACGAGGACAGTCTCTTTGAAAGGCTTGATGTTGAACTCAACACCGTATGGCCCCTCTACCCAGATGCGCCGTACCAAGGGTTGACCTAAAGCCAACGCCTTGTCATATAGGGACCGGGTAATTCCTCCACGAGCCTTGGCATACAGTTTCAGCGTGCCATCTTCATCCTCCTTGGCAGGCTTCATCACAGTGAAGGGGTGCGACTGCCAAAACTTGAGGGGATCCATAAAGTGAATAAAGACGTATGTCCCAGGTTTGGGCTTCCAAACCTTGGAATAGTGTACCGTCAACTCGAACACTTCGTCGTCATGGGCAGTTAGGACAGCTCTTGAAATCAGCGGATTAGCGAGGAGTATACGCCCAAGACGCACTGCTCTGTCGAAGGCCCATACGGCGATAGCGGCGTATAGTTGTTGCTGGCACTTTTCAACATATTTTAGATGATACCACATGCCAATGATAACCCAGACCGCCCCCAAGACATGTAGAGCCAAGAAAATATCATAAGCAGGTGCTCGCAAGGATTTTGTTCCGTTGAAACAGAGGAAGCACATAAAAAATAGCGCCACGATACCATAATTCCAATAAGAGTCCTTGAATGAGCTCTTGAAATAATGGTTCAACTTGGTGTACCTACTCCACATGCATGCGTGAACCAGGATCTCAACGGTAAAGACACGAGCGAGCCATCGATGCCAGTGATTAAACACCTCAAACTGCCACCCAGTAGCCCAGATTAGAAAGTTGTTGCGCCCGGCAAAGAGCCATAGTAAAGGCACGTTGTACATTCCAATAACGCCCGTTCTATATGCCAAATTCTCAGCGTAATACGTGGAGTATTTAGAAAACAGAGCTGGGGTCAAACTACCGGGATAATGCAAGAAACAGAAAACAATACTCGCCACCACGTAGCCTAGAATGAGGAGGGAGTGGAGCCTGGGAGGGAAGCAAAAGTAAAAGTGGCGAGCCAAAACAAGTGGTTCCGCCCGCTTTTTATGGAAAGTAGCTGGCAAAATGAGGAACCGGCGAATAACGCGACCAGCTGGATTGTTGCTGGCCACCCGCATCAACGAAGGAATGACCCAGCCCAAAAAATTGACTGTAATTTGCAAGAAGATAATACCGAAAACGATGCCTAATGCAGCCTGGCCGTACGCGTCTGGACTCCACCGTTGGAAGTAGAAGTCTTTGCCAGCCTCAATGTTTTGCGCGGAGTAATACGAGTCAGGCACCAAGAAAGGTAGCTGCTTAGTCGAATTTGCCTCTTTGAAACTTTGAGTGATGGGACTTGACTCAACGGCATGTTTGATCTCTTCTTTGGTATAGTTTAGTTTTACCTTGCCGAAACGTTCGCACCTAGCCTCCAACGACCCGAAAGACTCATCCATGGCGTGCTTCCCCACGCCAGATCTCTCGGCGAAAGTAGCAAGACATTGGTATACGGTCTTGAGGTACTCCTCATTGGCACACAAGCAAATATATTGACCTGAGCCGCGGTGGCCAGATTTGGGACAGGTGGCAGCTATGGCAGCATTTTTTTGAATTTCGTAGCTGCAAATGTTAAAATAGTAGTCAATCGATCCGGCTTGTACGGCTCCAAGCAGGCTGGAGATAATCAAAAACCATTTACGCATTATGTCTACCAAAATCAGGAACCAAGAAGGAGGCAGAGTGGCATCCATCGCCTCGGTTATATCCATTTTCCGCAACCAGAATGATGCTGCAGCTTGTATGCGAGATGATCTCCGTAAGCACATAGATCATCCAGATTTGATCATTCAGATGGCGGGCAATCTATTTGCCGCAAGCCCTAGACTGGCACCTTCAGCCCCGGTGCAACCGATTCCGAAGCTTAAGTCTGCGAGTTCAGCTCATCTATAATTTATTTTCGACAAGATTCCGAAGTAATATCTCTATTCGTTTTGCAGTTATCGTGCGGGCTAAAAAATAGGCTGTGCCTTTGGCCAGGAGTGCATATCGCCAAGTCTGCTATGGACATGTTTGCAGATTCTAATTGACAACTTTTGCAGCTGGGCCACTCACATCGAGAGACTAGGTCCGCTGTGCAGTTTTTCATCCGCGCAGCGAAGATCTCATGCGCCTGAGGCACATCTATCCTTGGTTGATCGTGCAGTTGACGAACCCTGCAATGACTACCCAAATGGGATAAAAAGGGTCATCGTTATCACAAATATACTTGTAAGCGAGAAGGTTGATAGTTTTGTTAAAAAGCCTCTTTTCGGTAACTAGTGAGCTCAGACGAATTTAAATTTCAGGTTATAGGGGTTGAATCTGAAACTATGCATCAGCATCTGCCGATCGCTATATGCATTGCAGTTCTCGCTCGCTCACTAACACTGCCGTACGCGAGGAGGGAGGATGTTCACTAATCACTCCACGAACGCTTTACTCTGTTTATAGGAGACCAGTCCCATCAAACAATTGCATTAAAAGGCTCTTTGGTTTAACATAAAAAGGGCCGCGGGTAACAGCATGGAAGGGGCTATGGTGGGCTGCATCCTTTCACGCTGGGACCAATTAGCTTGTTCGCTGCGGGACGCGCATTGCATGTGCGTGCGCGTTCAAGGCACAGCAAACTCAAGACGTACAGGGTCCAGGCTAGATGCGTAGCGTTTGTAGAATCGGCTTCATCTGAGATGGCTATCCATGCGCGTCTGCCGGTACATTGCTGCTAACATCCTGTAAGGAACAGCCAGCTGTGGAGACAATTGGCCAAGGCGCCCGAGCGGCATCACATGCATTGCTAGCATGGCCTGCCACTCTGGTATGCGGTAGAGCACAGTTGGATATGAAGCAGTCTGCCCAATCCTGACAGCTGAGCTGGAGGATCCGCACTGCAAAGAGATCTCTCAAGTTACCGAGGATCTCATGATACCCATGTGTGCTTTCTGACTATTTTTCTCATTGATTGGCCAGGGGAAAGTTTTGCGGTGTAGGCGCACATGCAGGCAAGTTGCACCATGCATACTGCAGGGGCGATCGCTTAGATTAGCTGAAATATTCTAGCGCCGTGTGGTATGAACGCTGGCAATCTGATCGTTAAGCACCTACGGATTTGGGCGAATTAATGATCAGGGGACCTTTTATGGCACCCTGACCTTGAACTCATGGTGTCAGCGTCACTGCAATGCTACCTCAATTTATGCCTCAGTTTTCAGATCATCGGCAAAGACCCCAGCTTGCCCCGCCTCGCAAGTCTCCTGCGTGCCTGCAGTCTCTGCCAGGTACTTAGGAGTGTACCTCGTAGGGAGGAGGCGCGGCCCGTCGCGGGGCCGCTGAGAGCATTGGCATTTTGTGGGGGAATTAGGTACTCGGGTACGTATAGTTAAATAAAATTAATATCTGAGGAAGTCGGGGAGCCAAGATTATCAGCAGACTACATGGTGAAGCATTCTTCGTAGAATTGGAGGTAGTTGCTTGTGGACGTCAGACTTTCGGCCACTGCCCGCCTCACTGTATCGCTCATCTGTGCAGGACCGCATACAAAAAAGCACATTGGTCCGATCGAATCGCGAGCGCGCTGCTTAACAATATTGGTCAAGTCGGGTCGCCCCCAGTTGATAAACTGTTTAGGACAGGTAACGGCCATGGTCTCCTCAACATAGTCAACTGTAGTTACACTTTTTTCCCCATGCGCGGACTTTGAGTTGACCTCGACCCGAGCCTGCGGGTTCCGGGTTACGAAGATGTCCAACTGCACACGCTCATGGGTTTCAATCATTTCGAGCTCCTGGTGAAATATGCTCAAAAAACTAGTGTCTGTCACCAACCAGTGGATATAAAATGTTTGATTGAGATTCTTTTCAAGCATGGCCATCAAGTGTGAATACACCCCCGTGAAGCCAATACCTCCCGCGATCAAGACTACCTCCCTGAACGGGCGCGGATTGAACTCAATTCCATAGGGCCCATCCAGCAGGATAGGACAAGTAAGTTTGCCACCCTTCGAGTAGGCGAGATTCTGCATTCTCTTGGTTATTCCATCACGTACTTTTGTGTACAGCTTGATCTGCTTTGGACCCAATTTGGAATGACCACGGACGACTGTAAAAGGGTGCGATTGATAGAATAAATCCGGCAGCAAAAAGTGAATGAAGACGTAGGATCCACCTTGGGGCTTCCACCGACCAGTATAGTCGATTGTAATGTCCAAAACATCCTCCCGTGGACGTATTGTGGCCCTGGTAGATAGGCCCCCGGACCAAATTATGCGAAAGACGCGCGCAATACGATCTGCGATCCAGCATGCAGTAGCTGCATAGAAGGGCTCCAGAGCCAGATCAAAATAAGAAATGTGAATCCACGTGCCTATCAGGACTATCACGGCCAAAATGATGTGTACGACGACGAAGAATTCGTAGCACCGGGCCCTCACCGTTTTATTAGCCAAAAGAACAATGAAGCCTGCTGCCATGGTAGCTGATTGAGCTGCAATCCAAGGAGCAAAAGAGCTCCATTTGGTCAGAAGGACACCAGCCCATTGACCCCAGCGGGTATAACAAGCTGCGTGAACGATCAAGTCCAGAAGAAAAAGCCGTCCTAGCCACCGGTGCCAGTGGTTGAAAATATCAAACTGCCAGCCAGTGAGCCAAATCAATAGATTGTTACGACCAGCGAACAAAATCAACAATGGCATTTTATAGACGGCAAAAAAGCCGGAACGGTATCCGACAAATTTAGCCACTGCTTCGACGCGAGCGGTGTTCATATACTCCGACACGATAAACTTGTAGTTAATGGACAGCAATACAACTTCAAGGATCACGAATCCGATCATCAATAGGACATGCAACCGGGGAGGAAAGCACAGGTCCCAGCAGTTGAATACACGAAGGCTCGTTGCTCGGCGCGTGCCAAACGTAGCCGGGAGCGCAACATACTTCCTAAATCTTCGACCTGCGAAAGAATTGGCCAAAGACGTAGTTAATTTCGGAATGGTCCACGAGCCGAAGTTGAGAAGGATTTGGAGCACTATGATGCCAAAAACGTATGCAACTGTCGCGAGGGCATATATATTGGCGGCATAAATATTTTCATGGTAGGACTCGCCCGCCTGAACAACATTGGCAGTAACTAGCTTCGTCTGGTCGCAGATAAACGCGCCGGATGCCGTAAGATTGGCTTGCTCGAAAGTCTGCGTAACGGGAAACTCAAGAGACTGTTTCAAAACTCCATTATAGGTGTAAGAGTAGTTTCGGCCCATTGCCCGTCTACACGTTGCGTCAAGTACAGTCCACGACTGCTTAGCGGCTTTGGGCACATTGCCCAGTTCCGCCGTGACCATCAGACAGCTGAAGATCGACAGGTGGTAGTTATCGTTCTGGCAAAGGCACAGCTCTCTGGCAAGAGAATCCTCACTCCCCACAGAGGTACACACGTCCATAGCCCTATTTTCCAAGACAATGTTCTTACATATTTGGAAAAAGTAGTCCGTGGTGAAGGCGCGCACGCCGGGCCAGCATGCCAGTAAGACAAAGAGAGTCCACGGGCCCATGTGCGGAGTCGAAACCAGGCGTCGCTTCGCCCTGGCTGTCGCTGGCAGTAACTCTTTCCGTTAGTAGTCTAGGTGGTTGCGCTCAGATAGTCCGTCTCTATTTAAATCAGCGCGCCTACCTTGTGCCCGAATCTGCACCATGCCGGCAGCATGCATGTTGCACGATTTTGGCAGGATATGCATGACTGGTAAGACAGGGTCTAGTCATGGGCTATGCCGGACTGACTGGACTTGCAGAACGCACAATATCACCTCTGCACTACAATTCTGCACTACTTTGTCTCGAAACTGGGTCTTTGCGCTCTTTTGTGGCTCCATTTAAGGTCTAGAATCGCTGTGGTCCCAGGGAAAATGCGGCCAGGCTGTCGATCTCTGTTGTCTACGGGATACTGCACGGCTCGACAAGAGGCTCTCTGCATCATACCTACAGGTTACGCAATGCCAGGTCTTCCGAGCGCCAATGCCCTTCCATAATTTTTATAGCTTTAAAATTCATAATTATTGTCTCTGAGGGACAGATACAGTCATATTATCATCGAACTGCCCGAGTTTGATACGGAAGGAAAGCAGTCCCCCGCCCTTGGGCTCACACATGAGACATGGATGCATGTACATGCATGGGCAGCCAGGAGCTGAGCGTGCATTGGGATAAGCTGTGAGCGTGAGCAGAGAAGTCGGCCGGGTTGAAAACACATACTGTGTGGCCAACGGATATTCCATCTGCCGTAAAAAACGTGAAAATATTCTAAACAATCCACAAGTCTCTCTGAAACTGAAGATAGAGTTGTGCAGCCACGTAACCCCTTTATGCATGAAGGTTCAGGAGCCTCCGTGGTGGCTCTTCTGAGAGTGCATACGGCGCGCGACATTCGAAACACCAAACCTGCAGATCGGAGGCAGCTCAAAAGAAATGCAGGAAAGTAGATCTGTTCCGCGATTCCAGTACTGAAGCGACGGCGCAAAGTCGTCCCGCAGTGGGTCCGTATTACAAAAAGTATAACGAGCGTGCCTAGACGATATAAGCACTCAGTTGACAGGGATGAGAAGCAGGGCTGTCTGCAGATTAGCTGCGTGGCTGTCTGCATACCGAGCTGACATAAATGCATAGCCGGGGCAGTCAGGAAGTACGCGAGACGCAAAAATGGGATGGACAGACCATGACGACGATAATAGGAGTTAATATTTCTAGATCTTTCAATATATTCAGTAAAATCAATTCCATAGGGAGTTCATAGTGAGTGTTTCCGCGTTTGGAGGCGTTGCTAGGGGCCAGCCAGTCCCGCCTCTGCACCCGCGGGCGCGCACCAGGCTCCTTGTATGCCGCAGACGCGTGGTGGCTCAAGACAAAACGGAGATGCACCAAGAGGATAAGGAAACAGACTTTACTAAGGGAAGGGCGAGGGAATGGGATAATTCCGCCGAGAAGTGTCAGAAAATCATAGCAGTCGCCTGACTTAGGCCATGAATGGCACCGGCCAGATAAAGGGATAGGCACCTGCACCCCATGACGCTGCAAGTACGCACTCCCTACCTGTTACTACAAGGTGAGCTGATCTGACACTGAACATTCAGACCGACGGCGACGGCATAGTAGTTTTCCGTAGTGCACATTTTGGCCGACTGGCCTATTATGAGTGGCATCCTTGTCACGTATTCGTTCTGGGCAGCAGGCATTCCCCCACACGTAGGGCGTTTTCGGCCTGGGCTTGGCAATCTGCCACCATTAGTTGCATGACTGTGAACCGTCTTGTGTTTGCTCGCAATAGTTCGAAACAAGAGGCCATTTGAGGTTTAGCATACAGGAAGTAGCATAATGGTGGAATACTTCAAGGCATGACCTCTCACCTTGCACACAGAATAATCCCCAGCTTTCCTCACTAATCTGGCCCTTGGCGCGTAGAGATGGCTTGGCTTAGCTAACCCGCAAGCTCCCCTGCCTACACATCACGCCTCTTTGCATACACAACCAAAACTCAAGGAGCGAGCTTGTATGGCGTGTAACTAGCGGTGTCGGGGACCCATAAATGTCCGGACTATTGCTACGGCGCAAAGGCATTCCCAGATCGAGATCATGGCTGAGCCGCCTGGGCTATGTGTTCCTGTTGATTGTGTCTTTGGGCCTTGTTACATCCACGGCTATTGACATTATCCCCCAGAGCTTCGTAAATGGCCAGTTTTGGAATGCCATTATTGTCATTGCGGCTTTTGCGCTCCGGCTTCTGATTGGTCTCATTTTTAACATTATCCGCATAGTCAAAACCAGGCGCTGGCTCGCACACACACCCCGGGATTACATGGTTGGACCCGAAGATATGAATAAAGCTACATGGGCCAACATAGCTCGTGTTCGACGGCGGTGTCAGGCGATTTTTTCGAATCAGCTGGACCCATCATCGATAGAGCATAGTGGTCAACAGAACCCGCGGACCCAGAGCGAGCTCAGGGTAGAGGGCTCGTATGCATCGATTGTTGAGTCGATGCCCAAGCTCTTCGAAAAGGAAGTCCTGAATATTGACCCGACGTTTCTGCGGTCGCCTGACCACGATTTCCGCGGCTATCTTGAGGCCGTTATAAACTACGGCCTCGTGGGCCAAGACGGTCGTGGGGCCCTCTTTCGTCTGTCGAGACTCTACGAGGAAGCGCGGTTTAGCGGGCGTCCCATTTCAGAAGCCCAGCTTTTCGAGCTGATGTCAACGTTTTGTGATGCATCGTATGCTTTACAGCTCAAGGAGGGTTCTGAGAGCAGTGACGTTGATCCTTTGTTTGTTCCCGCCTCTCGAAATTCTTCGGTAGCCGTCCGTGCCGAGCCTACCCGACCGCCACAACCTGAGTCGGGCACTTATTTTCAGTCGCTAGTACCTAGCACCATCCCTGCTATCCGGATCAGTGGATATGATGACGATGTGAGCGTTCGCCCTGCCTCTTCCAGCAGCAGCGGCCGGTCTGTCAGCTCTGGCACCTCGATGGCGTCTGAGGGAAGCGTGGGCAGCGTGGGCAGCGTGATTGTGCGGCCCATCGAGGATGACTGGCTGGCCAGTCTCGCTCACCAGGAAACTGTTGCTTCGGCCATTCGTCGGGCTTCTGCCACAGCCACCGTGTCGAGCGGACCGCTCTCGCCTGTCAGTACGCGGCGTTCCGTTCGATCGACAGAGACGGTGCTGCGCCATCTACGGTAAAACTGAGGGATGAAATATTTATTTATCGTAATCTAGCTTAATACATATACACGCGCCATTTTGCCGGAAAACTCATCTAAGACGCTAGAAGTCAATGAGGTTTGTGTTGCTGCGCTGGGCCGACGAGTTGGCGTTGCCAAAGCCATAGCCGGTGTGCGATGGCTGTATCTGTGTCGAAGCGATTCCAGTGTACTGTGTCACGAACGGGTTATTCGACTGCTGTTGCTGCTGTTGTTGCTGCTGGCCCGTGCGCTGGCCAGTCATCTGGGCCGCGAGGCCGTGGCCCGCCGAATTGATCATGTAGCCGCCAGTATGCTGCGATGGAATCCTGGAGCTGCCAGTGTTACCGAAGGTATCAGCAGGTGCTTCGAGACTGAGGATCTGGTCCAGCTGGTTCAGATGATCCTCGCTGAACGACTTATTCCGTCGCAGTCGAGGGGCGGCAGTGCCCGTTACTTGAGCAGACTGGGTCTGGGATGGCTGGGCGTGGTTGGCGGCCTGGCCCTGGTTGAACGAGGCAAACGGGTTATTGGAGCCGGTCTTTGCAGGTTGTTGCTGCTGTTGCTGCTGTTGCTGCTGTTCGTAGAGTGCCTGTTGCCGCTGTTGCTCGAGATAGGCCTGCTGTTGTGCCTGCAAGTGTGCCATCTGCTGCTGCTGTGCGTCATACTGGGCCTGCAACTCTGCCTGCTGCTGTTGGAACTGCTGCTGGGCAAGGCGATACTGTTCGAGGTCAGAATCCGAGTATAGTTGGCCGGTTTGCGAGTACTGCAGGTACCCGGTTTGTACAGGCTCAACCTGGGGCTGCTGATAGTATACTGAATCCGAGGTATCGATGAGGTTCTGGCCACCATATTGCTGCTGGGGTGGCTGTTGCGATTGAGAAAGTTGGATGGCCTTGTTGACATCGTCGGACGACGCGGAAGCGAGCTGGGCGCGTCGCCGCTCATCCTCGGCCATCGACTCTTTCGAGAGCTCAATGGCACGCCGCAGATCAGGGTCGTCTTCCTCGGGAGTGCGGCCTCGCCTGGAATCACGGTCGCGGTCTTGCGGCCGGTTGCGGTAGCGCGGTGGTTCGAGATCATCATCGCGCCGACGGGGCCGATCGCGGTCGCGGCCCCGTCGGCCACGGGCGCTGGAGCGCTCTTCGTAGAGCCGCGACGAGTTTAGCAGCAAAGACGTCAGCTCCTTGGCCCGTTCGCGAATGGCAGCGCCCTGGTCGCGGTCGTTGTCGTCTCTGTACTGAAACTCACGCAGGGACTTGATGATGTAGAGGTTCTCGCGGCACCAGATAATGACATTGTCCGATCCATAGTGCACGAGATAATCGAGCACGACCAGCGCCTTCACGACATGGCGCCAGTACTTGCCCTTGTCGTTCAGCCGCTTGTCCAGCATGTCCATGATTAGAAACAGTTCGTGGTTCTGGTAGGTCAGCTCGGCGATCTCCTGCATGTCCTGCGAGGACGGGCCATCCTCAGCGTTGCTGGTGGCGTTACGCACCTTAACTTGCGAGCTGGAATAGCCATTCGTGACATTTTTGATGGACCGCACTATCTTGGACATTGCTAGGTGACAAGCAGCAGTGCCCCGTCCGGTTCTGACAAACCAGAGACGCCCCGCCGCTGCAGCAGCAGCTCACGTGCACACCGATTGAGTCTCGGCCGTGCACCTGTGCTTAACGGCTGGCGTTTAGTCGGGCTGGGATACTGTTGCAGTAAACAACCCACACAAGCACTGCATACATCGGCTTTGGCGGTCAGTCGCTCGATTAGCTCCGCTCACTTTACACGTTGCCCTCAAGCAGAGTCCGACCACCTGCTGCAGTCCTACATAAAATCCAGCAGCCTCTGCGTAGAAGCTGGCAAAATCGGCGCGGACTCAGAGCGAAGCATATGGATTCGCAGAGGAGCCACGTTCACCAGTCGAACCCCCGACTAGAGTATGTCTACAAGGACTGGGTTCCGGAGAAAATTGAGTTTGACAACTTTGAAGACGGTGAGAACATTGACGATGACGAGGTTGCCCCCGAGCGCATAATCAGCGAGCTGCTGAAGCGAGGCAGGCCCGCTCAGCAGCCGGCCTGGCGAGACTTGGATCTTGAGAAGCTCTTGGACAAGCGGGGCTTGCAGAGCTTCAGATAGCGCTGCGCAGCGTAGTCACCACACTGCCAGCCAGCAGCCAGCAGCCCTGCACCAAACATGCCATTCGCGTGAACGCTGCTTGGAGTTGGCATATGTGACATAATTACAAGTATATCCAGTAGTAGATATTAATATTAGGTGCAGCCAGACCAGGAGGAGGCTACTTGCGAGATTTAGAGGGACGAACGCCGACCTTCGAGCCCCGCGACTTTTTGTGCCGCGGCTTCCGGCCCAGGCTGGACGTGTCACCCGCCTTGGCGCGCGTGCCCTCAAGCACGGGGAACGCAGTCTTTGGTTTAGGCGAACGTGCATTAATACCACTTGCCCTGCTCAAAGTAGCGCTCTTACGCTCACTCTTAGACCGTCGATCCGCTCCGCGGGGACCCCGGCTGACCGGGCGCTGCGACCTGCCCGCTTTGGCCGCCACTTTGGCTGCGTCGCGGTCGAGACTCTTTTGCGGCTTTGCCAGCATGACCCTCAGTGCTCGCCCATTGAAATCTTTGCCGTTGAGAAGTTGGGCAGCCTGCACGGCCGGCGTGTCTTTGAACTGTACGTAGGCAAAGCCCTTGCCAACGTTGGTTTTCGCATCCCGCACAATCCGCACGTACTCTATGGCGCCGGCCTCTTCAAAATGCCGATAGAGAGCCTCCTCAGTAGCCTCGAAGTCGAGGTTCCCCACAAACACCGAGCGCTTGCGGACGTGCGGAGCGGGATCAACGACACTGTCTGCTCGCAGGTGGTGTTCGGCAAATACTTCCCCGTTCAGCTCAAGTGCAGCCGTCGCGCTTTCGGCGCTTTCGTACACAACGTAGGCATTGACAGCATCTCTGCTGGGGTGAAGCTTCTGCTGGATAAAAGCCGCCTTGCGCGGCAGCATTTCGGAGAATGCCACGGAGCGGAAGCGGATGGAAACGACCTCGCCGTGCTTGGCCAGCAGCTTTTCAAACTGCTTGTAGACACTCTTCTCTGTGACCACGCTACGCGCTACATTGCCCAGAAAGACTGTGTGAGCATCCTTATCGCTGGCGTCGACTTGAAGCTTGGTCTTTTTCTTCATTGGGCCCTCCTCCGCAGCTTGGTCCTCCTTGGTGGCCGCTTCGGCCAAAAGCCTCTCAAAGTATTGGTCTTCCAGTGAGGGCTCATCCTTGCGCTTTTTACGTTTAGGTGGCGTTTTTGAAACCTCGAGATCCTTTTCATCGCTATCCTCGATCTCGGATGCAGAGCTTTTGTCTTCGGATGCAGATCCGTCACCAATGTCGGCGGTCAGCACATCATCGGTCTGTGAACCTAGAGATCCATCTTTCGATACCTCTTTTGATACATTTGAAGGAGCACTTTTGCGTTTTAGGGCTGACCTAGGCGCCGCCTTGCCGAAAACGGCCGCCATGGCCGAGCTGCCCGTAGTGGAAAATAAACCCATGATGGTCACGTGGAAAGGTTGCCACTGAAATAATGCTTTGCAGCCCGAAGATTTCTTGGGACCGAGCACCAGACAGCGAGAGGTACGGGTGCGTTAGCGAGCCAAGGGGCCAGGGACTCAACGAGCAAACACTGAGAGAATGGTGGTAAACTAAGGCCGCCGATAACGCACCACGTGGACTCAACAACTCAGGCGAGAATCGACCTAAAAGTCAAACTTGGCAGCCACTGCAAAGCTAATGAGCATGTAATGCTATGTACATTTAAGTCGAATTTGAAGCCCAAAGCAGCACAGCTGGACACAAGAGTTGGAGCAAAAGCCCGCATCAGCCAGTAGAATGAAGCAGCAGGTTGCTTTTCGCTTTTTGTGTTGTTGTTTTTTTTTGTGTTGTCTTTTAAATGGCTTGCTAGAGCGGGTTCAGCTAACAATCTATTGGAACTGCGGCGTCACCACCTGCTTACAGCTTCTGCATGGCAGCAACATCGACAGACTGGACGTGGTCCTCGTCCTCCTCAATGAGCTCGGACAGCTCGTCCATGGAGACCTTGGCGTCCTCGACAACAGCGTTGACCTGGAGCTTGCTAATGCCGTAACCGACAGGCACGAGCTGGTGGCCACCCCACACCAGGCCGTCAAGCTCGATCTTGAGCACGTTGGCAGCCAGAGCGTCCATATCGGTCTCATCGTCCCAGCCCTTGATGTCCAGGGTGACCATCGACTTGGCCGCAGCAGCGGGGCCCTTGGCGGCCTTCTTCTCCTTGTAGGCGGCCAGGCGCTCCTGGCGGACCTTCTCGGCCTCCTCGTCGGCCTCCTCGTCGTCAGAGCCAAACAGGTCGACGTCGTCGTCCTCCGCGCCGGCGGCAGCGGCGCCGGCACCGGACACCTCCTTCTGCCAGCGGGCCACGTTGGGGTACTTTTCCTTGTCGTACAGGTCCTCGTTGACCTCCTTGAGGGTGGTCTTGTCGGCGTCGGTGGCCGCGGCCCCGCCAACGAACTTGTTCTTGCCGAGGAACTCGTTCAGCTTCTCGAGGCCGGCAGCAGTAGACAGATCACCAAAGGACATTTCTGGGTTGTTTTTTTCAAGGTTTTACCGCAAGCACGTGTGTGTGGGAGTGTGTGGACGGAGGGCGACGGCCCACGCTTCATATAAAAATTTCAGTCCCGCCCTAGCCCTTATCCCAGCGCCTGCCTGTGGGCTGCGCTGGGCTGCGCTGGGCTGCTAGGCCGAGCCGTACGCGCGCGCGCGCGCCCACCGGCGCAGATGGGCCGTGCCGCCAACCCCGCGCCCGCGCCCACTGAGCATCATCAGCAGGGCCAGGCCCACCCAACCCAGGCACCTGCTTTGCCTGCCCGCTCTCACCGGGGCTCGACCATGTCGATCCATATCGACTGGTCAAAGCTGCTTGAGGACGAGCTCGATCTCGAGACGCAGATCCGCGACTTTCTCCATGACCAGTTCCAGCGCATTGAGCTGCCGCCGTTCATCCAGTCGCTCAGCGTCCCGTCCATCAAGCTCGGTTCCACGGCACCGGAGGTGACCATTCGGCACATTTCCGACCCGTTTCCGGAATTCTACCAGTGTGACGATGACGATGAGGTTGACAACGAGGCTGGCGACGAGGCGGGTGGCCAGCGTGATGGCGTGGCCGCCCCCTACGCTGGTGATGGTCCGGGCGACGCGTTGGCCGCCGAGCCTGCTACCGCCGGTGGCCCGTTTGAGTCGGATGACAACGAGGCTGGCAACGAGACGGTGATAATCAAGCGGGGCGATGGCGCGGACGCGGGCGCTTCTCGCGACGACTCTGCGCAGCTGCCAGCTGCGGCTGCGAGCCGGCCCGTCCGCACCCATACACAGCGCCTGGCGTCTGGCGCCGACAAGACGTCCGAACACATCTTTTTCTCGTCCCCGCAAGCCTCTGGAACCTACAGCGCACCGTCTGCAGAGCGCACGGCGAGTCTCATGAGCCCGGACGGTCCGCTCTCTCGGCCATTTGCCCAGGGCCAGCCGCCGCCCAGCGGGGTTCTGAACTACTCGCCCCTGGGCCGGGCTCTTTCGCCCAGCGCCCCGTCAACGCCGTCGGGCCACAGCGCGTCTCACAGCCGGCCATTTGCGCAGTCGGACGAAGCAACGGCAGGCTCGTCCAGCTCGTCACTAGCGGCCGAGCGCCTGTCGACTGACACCGCCAAGCAAATCAGCCGGGCCATGGCTGAGGGGCTGGCTTCGGGCCTCAGCGGGGGAATATACGATCCGCAAGGCACTGTGGCGCATGCAGCGGCTGAGGCAGAGGCTCACCAGGAAGAAGAGCAGGTCTCTCCTTTCGATTTGCAAATGTTTGTCGAGCTCAAGTACCTGGGCGACTTGCAGATCGGCGTGTCGGCGACTCTGCTGGTCAACTATCCGTCGCCCAGCTTCATATCGCTGCCTCTCGAGTTCCAGATCCGTGGGCTTGAGATCCACTCGCTCGCGGTCGTTGCCTATCTCCGTGACCGCGTGCATCTTAGCATTCTTTGCGATATCGACGAAAACGATCAGATGCTCTCGGAGAATGTCAAAGTAATTCGATCGCTCAAAATGGAGTCGCGAATAGGCGATAGCAGCGATCATGGCGCCGTGCTGCGCAATGTCGGACGTGTCGAAAAATTTATCCTCGAGCAGCTGCGGCGGGTCATTCGAGATGAGGTTGTGTGGCCTGGTTGGATCACCTTAGAGCTTTGAGTTGTTTTGCGCACGCAGCGCGCAACAACCAACCTGCCCCGGCGGAGGTCATGCATCAAAGCCACGGCAGATATAGATCCGGTCTTCAAGAGAGGCGCTGCCGTTTTCACTGTCGGCAGGGCATCAGATACGGACCGAACACAAAATGGCGCGGAACATCGTGCATAGACTATCAAAAGATTGCATACTCCCGCACCGTCGGCAAATATTTTGGCGAATCAATCGTTTGCACATTCATATCTCTTACTTGTACATAAATCATCGGCGTAGTGCATTTGCAAGAAATATACATATCAAAGAGCCAAGAATAATAAATAGAGTATTGATTTTCTGCGTGATTGCGGCACATTACGACGCGGCAGCTCCTGCTACTTGGACCCTGGATGCAAGCTCTGCCTGCTCCAGGCAAGCTAGGTCAATCTGTTTCAGAATCATCGGGTCCCTCGGCTAAAGCAAAGTCAGCAGCCTTCAGCTCACGCCACTGTCGCGACCTAGGAAGCCCATGTCGCCGTGACGGTAGGGCCATAGATACTAGTGGCTGGCTCATTTTACCGCTGCGGCACATCGCCAGTTCCATGGCGAGAACACGATAATAGTTGGGATTCGCTCTGGCAGTCGCGTGGCTCGGCTGCGTCAGCTCGATGAGTGGGGGATAACTCTCTAACCGTGCGGCCTTGGCAAGGTCTGGCATCCGCGCTCCCTCGGGAATGAATGCGTTCATGTCTTCGTCTTCATCGTCATCTTCATCACAGTCCTCAGCTTCCACCGCTTCTGAACTTATCTTGTCACCCGGGCTCATCAAGCCAGATTGGCCAGGACTGCGGCAATTCTGAGTGCTGTGGCCATTCCCATTAGCAAGCTCATCGGGGGACCGCGAAGAAATAAGTGCACGGAGCCATTCAAGCGGTCGCCCTTCCGAGATCCTTGACGAGGCGGGCGAGTCAAATTCAGGAGTGGCCGCGACTTCCACCGCGGTCTCTACGAGCCCAGCAGAGGACCGGACATTCACCATAGGCTCAGATTCCTCTGCGTTTTGACTAAAAAGCGCGGCAGGCGGCAAGGGGCGACCGAGCGGGTGTTCCAAGGCGTCCTCCCTGGGTTCTGAGCGGCGCCGCTGTTTCTTGCGCAATTCTCCCACATCTGGCTCGCTTTCGAGCGCAGGAACATCGCTAAGCGCTCTTGGATTATGCTGCGCGGGTAATTCACGGGCCTGCCGCCGCATCGTGGCCCTTCGCCGGGATTTGCTGCCATTGCGGGGCGGTATCGTCATTTCATTGAGTAGCTGCATCAGTGCGGGCGACAAGGGCCGCCCGTATTTGTCGTGTGTATACATCGGGAGTTCACAAATTAGTTGCTCGTTTCTTGTCTGGCGCTGTTCTTGACCCGGGGCCCAAAACACATAAATAAGTAGCAGCAGAAAATGCACAAGAGTTGGAACTCAGCTATACAATCCAACACGCTCTACCACAATTCCCTGAATCCCGCTAGAATCAACCCTTTGTCTCCCGTCGCTGGCGCTGGGCGTATATGTTTCGTAGGAAGTCGCCGCACGGAACAGGCAAGCACGATAAAGCAAGGTGGACGGACCCGTAACCAGAACGCGAGAATTAGGCAGGCGCGAACCAGCGTGCCCTTATCGGCAGGTCAGTACTTTGCTATCAGTGCGGAAGAACACAAGCAAACCAAATTTGTGGCGCCGGCCGGTGCTGGTGGGCAGAATTGGATGGAGGACAGTAAACCGACTCGTAGTGTAGCGATTGGGAAATTCTGGAGAGGCGATCGGCGCCCTGCCTGCTTCGCCTGCTGCATAAAGATCAGTAAGACGCACTAGGGTTTAAAGTGCAGAGAAGCAAAATTTCCGCAAGTCCGGAAAAAGTTTGCCGCTGCTCAACGGTCATGGCCAAGGTAGATAAATCCAGCAGCCGATAAGGCAATTCTTCCACAGTCATCATGGCTCGTGTGTACAGCAAACGATTTTTAATCGTCTTCTTTGTCTTGTCTCAGTCGAGGCGTTTCCCCCCGCGGCACTAACGCAGCATGCCCCAACCTACGAAGGCCCTAGCCCCATGTAACCGCACGGCCGACTCAGTTGGGCCAGATGGCTACAGGTCACGGGGAAGCACTGCTTTTGGTGCCGTTCGCTGCAGCCATATACCAACAGAGCCAGCCCCACCGGCTTGAGCCGTGAAGCCGGAGAGTTGTTTGATGCAGGCGCGCTGAGCGAATTTTCCCCTGCGCAAGGTGTCGCTGTCGTATTGCCTGCGGTAGCGATATGCACGATCAGGAGAGAGCCAATGCGCCTCACCTGCCATTGGATGCCCCTTCACTTTTATGAGGCGAGGGTCGTCCGCGCAAGCCAAGCTTTCCCGGCGTTCCCAGGCCTAGTGGAGCGCAACCAAAAATATCAAAGAGCTGGGCCCACTACATCAGCATGAATATATTTGTTACAGCGAGTGTGCCATTTCTCGCCGCATACTAGATCTGAGGCGAAATATATTGTATTTTATGTTATGCCTTCAATGGTATATATAGACCCACTGGCAAAAGCGGCTTGCCTTCCTCCATGGGTCGATTGCTTCTGGTGAAGGAGGGGGGAGCTTCGTGACAAGGCAGGATCTCTGCGTGGGTGCACTATATTAAAGCACTGCATTTAGTCTGAGAATCCAGCCACCTTGTACCTGATAACATTGCATAACTTATAACCATCTACTACTATCTACTTTATTTACTTGTTTGTTTATTTTTATATATATATATTTCTGACAGTGCTAGTACTGCAAGATCTTTGGCCGCGATACTGAGGGGCTCATCTTACTGATGCCAAGCTCAGGCAATGCCCAGGATTAAGTAGTCCGAATATCCCAAGAAAGTGCTTCTCCAGCGCTTGTTTTGGCGATACAATTATAGGTACCAACTGAGATGTCGACATACTTGTTAGCAGTCTTCGACCTGTTTGCCCGTTTCCCGAACTTCGCGTCGAGAGAGGCGTCAACGCTGGATTCAGGCAGAGCATTCAACTGCTGGGCATAGGAAGCTAATTCATCGGTTGAGCTAACTTCAAATGCAAGGTCTAGAGCTAGCCCTGTTTGGGTCAAGAGGACAAAGTGATGGCCGGCCGCGCCAACTTTTACGAACTCGTCACCTTGCTGGTGAGCATGCTCCATGAACGCAAGGTAATGCGGCTTCTCCGTATTGTGGCCGTCCAAAATGAGCAAATAAGGCTTGGTACCTTGAGGGGTTTCCTCAAACCACACAATGAAACCTTCGCCAGTTGCCAGGCCACCAATGGGGTGGTCGCGCCTTAACAATTGGCAGCGGACATTTGCCTCCAAATCAAGCGGAGTTTCTTGCTGTGAGCTTGACGAGCGCTCAACCCCATCAAGCCGCTCAATGCCATCCTCCAGATCCTTCTTCAACCAGTACCCGATAGTCCGCTGCCCAAGACGAGCTGTGGTAATGTAGGCAGTGGCAGTGCCAGGGTGCTCACTGGGCTTCTGATACGCTGAGATCCGCGTCACCAATTTCGACAGGTTCGCGACCTCTTCAGTGGGACCAACAAAGTCCAGATTCAATTTAACCGTGCTTCGTTCGGCCAAACCGTCAAGGACGTATAGGGAGCTATCAGCTGTAACACCGTAAATCCATCCACCAAATGGAACAATTTGTACCAGGGACAATTTACTAGGATTAATGTCGACCTCCCGGGTTTCACGCCCGTCTTGCACATAAGTGATCAGGTCAGAGGGCCGGTTGAGGATGGTGACCCCGCCAGCGTGGGTTGCCATTCCCCCATATGATGATGGTGAGATACCAACTCTCATAGTAGCAGGCGCTGTCTGCTGAACCAGGTCGGTCTGAGTCCCATAGACAAAAACATTTTGATAGCGTTTGTCAGGGGGTGCACCAGCAGGCTGGCTAACACCCTGAGAACCGGGTCTAGAAGGTTGGGATTGGGGTGTAGTAGGCATATCTTTCTACAAAGGCGCAGTCTTTGCTCGGGACCCCTGGTATTTAAGCTCTTTAACGGACCAAATCTGCACGGTGACATATCCTGCAGCAGCTTCTTTGTGCCGCACGTTGTTCGTAAACAGCTATAGTGCACGACGCTGGGGATGAAACAATTTTCCTGTTTGGCTCTAGACAAAAGCCAGCATGATACTTGATGCTTTATTTCTCAGCAGACGCTCAGTGTTTTTCCAGGCCAACCAGCATATCTGGAGGACGAGGACATGTGGAGGTCTAGGCACCACTCCTTAGTGGTAGGATGTAGTGTAGGCGAGGTGGGCAGCTATCTAGCTGTCTTGCATTGCATTGCATTGTTTTGTGTGGATGTCTTAAACGTACATGAATTGCAAGTCGCCGGGCCCCACCGCAGGTTTCAGTGCTCGGTTTAAGGGATACACGGTACAAACGCTTGAATCAGAGTTAATTCTGAGCTAGGTACGTTGCGGAATACGTAGCGTAAACAATTTATAGTTGAAGACGAACTAGACGTTGGCCCTGCACTACAATGCACATGCACTGAGTTGTCGTTTCGTTTAGACGTGTGCGCTAAGAAGCATTAGTCATCTACTAGGGTATGGTAGTGCTTGCAGAAAGGATACGGATGGATGGCAGATGCTTGAATAAAGGTCTTGTCTAGGCTGAGAACAAGTTCGTTATGTTAAATAGTTAAAGTGACCACAGATATCTATCATGAATTCATTCATTATTGCTTTCGCGCTGCGTCCATGCTCTGGTAAGCGGGGCAGGGCAGGGCGGGGCGAGACAGGAAAGCATTAACGGTTGGCCGCATTCTGGGCGAGGCCGCCGGCCCCCTCAAGCGATCTGCCAGGCCCTTGCCCATGGAACACAATGCGCGCGACCCTGCCCTGATCAACGCAGCTTCTAATCAGCGCTCCCAAAAGCTGCGACGCCAGGGTTCGTATCACAGCACAGTTTCAGCCAAATGGTCGACAGCAGTCAGTGGCCTGCGCCGCATCGCGCGGCGCTGCAGTCGTTTCTCGAAATAACCGAGAGTACCAACCAGGAAGCTGCCGCGCAGCTGCTGGAGGGCTCCGGCTGGAATCTGGAAAAGGCTCTGGCTCTGTACTTTGAGGGCGGGTTTGGCGCCTCCCCGGCGCCGGCGGGTCCCGGGCCCAATCGCGCGGCCCCACCCGCCACGGGGCCCGGGGCCGGGCTGCCGCAGGCCCCGGCCGCCGCGCCGCGAATGTCGCGGCTCGAGGAGCTGAACCAGGAGCTGGTGACCGACCCGGCGCCGCGCATCCGGCCCGAGCCACAGGCGTACGAGTCGAATCCGCGCTCCGTGCTGGGCATCCTGTTTCAGCCGCTCAAGCTCGTTCGCAAGGCCCTGAGCCCGTTCATTTACATCTCGTCGCTGTTTGTCTATGCCATTTCCTACGTGTTCCCCTTCTTCCCCAAGCTCATTGGCTACAACCCCATGGATAGAAACGTGGGCAGAGCCGTGGCAAACCGCTACGACCCGAAGCGGATTGCTGCCGCGTACGTCCGCAGCCTTGAGGATAATTTTGGTGTCAAGAACCTGCCGTTTCTCGAAGATGGCTACACCCAGGGCCTGAATGCGTCGCAGCGCGACCTGAAGTTCTTTGTCGTGATCATCACCAGCCCGTACCACGACAGCACAGCCGCTTTTGCCAAGCTTTTGAGCTCCGAGCCGGTGAGCGCATTGCTAAAGCGTGAGGACGTGTTGCTCTGGGGTGGCTCGGCTACCGAGTCCGAAGGCTACAAGCTGGCCAACGGGCTGCGTGCATCGGCCTTCCCCTACGTGGCCCTAATCGCCCCGAGCCCGAAAACGCCCCAGTCGAGCTCGGTGCTCATGGATGTCATTGGCCGCTACGATGGCGGGTTTAGCTCTGCCTCCTTAATGGTAAAGGCTTTAGAGGAGCAGATGGAGAGCCACGGCCCAAAACTCATTGCGCTACGGCTGGCACGCGAGCGCAATGACACAGACCGTAACATCAGGGAAATGCAAGACTCGGCGTACGAGCGCAGTCTGGCCGCAGACCGTGCTCGGGAGTCTGAGCGCCGGCGCCAGCGTGAGGAAGCTGAACAGGCGCAGCGTCGCGAGCAGGACGCTGCCGCTGCCCAGGCTGCATATGAAAAAAACCTGGCCCAGTGGAAAGCTTGGAAGAGAGGGCAAGCAGCATCTCTGGGAGAGCCCACCGGCCAAGTCTCGCGTGTACAGCTCCGATTTCCTACCGGGGAGCGCGCCATCGCCAAGTTTTCTGCGACTGACAGTGTTGCCGCCATCTACGAATACGTATTGTACCATGATACACCCGCACCTGTGACCCCTGTGGCGCAGCCCGCGGACTTTGAACCCAGGTTTGACTTCAAACTAATCAGCCCAATGCCGCGCAAGGTAATTTCCAGGAGCTCCGCCACGAAAATCAGAGAAGATTCGGCCCTTTGGCCAAATGGATCCCTCATTGTCGAGTACGACGAAGAGGATGAGGACGTCGGGGCCGGTGATAGCTCATAATGGCGCCCCTCAAAATATCTTTTTATTTAAGCAGTAGTTTGCACAAATCGAGCATCCGAGCTAGACTAATAAGGGCTGCAGGGATGGCCAGCGGGGCCAATCTAGACCTTTTTCTCTATCCCCCATTCAGCGTCATCCACGACCTGCACGTGCATACTGACCCCAGACCAACTTAGTCAAGAGCAAACAGGGGAGTTGACCACTGCTCTCATAGCTCTGGAAAGCTAGTATACAAGCATTGGACTTTTGAATTGCCATGACCGAAATTGATCTAGACCAAATTCGCAATACACTGGCAGCAGTTGCTCGCAAGGCGGGCTCCACGATCTTTGAGAAAAGTGGCACCGTCAAGTTCGACGACAAGAAGAACGCTGTTGATCTCGTCACCGAGGTAGATAAGGCCGTCGAGGACTTGGTATCGAGCACCCTCAAGGAAAAGTTTCCGGACTACGAGTTTCTGGGGGAGGAGACGTATGTCCCCGGCAAGACCAAGCTGACCGACGCGCCTACGTTCATCGTTGATCCCATTGATGGCACGACCAACTTTATCCACTATTTCCCACACGCCTGCATTTCGCTGGGGTTTGCCATCAACAAAAAGCCCACGGTTGGTGTTGTTTACAACCCTTTCCTCGACCAGATGTTCATTGGTGTAAAGGGACACGGCTCGTTCATGAACGGAGCCAAGCTGCCGCTCAAGACCCCGCCCAGTCTGACGCTGCAGAGCTCTCTGTGTGCCATTGAGTGGGGAAGTGATCGCCAGGGTTCGAATTATGAAAATAAACTCAAGACGTTCAACTCGCTGGCCGCAAGCAAAGAGTCTGGAGGTGGCTTTGTTCAAGGCCTGCGCAGCATGGGCTCGGCGGCCCTGAATCTTTCCTCCGTGGCTGCTGGCCTCCTTGATTCCTATTGGGAAGGCGGCTGCTATGCCTGGGATGTGTGTGCCGGGTGGGTCATTTTGGAAGAGGCTGGCGGAATCGTCGTGTCGGGCAACAAGGGCGACTGGGACCCGCCAGTCACTAACCGGGTCTACTTGGCAGTCCGCGGCGCAGACAAGAATGAACAGAAAAAGTATGTGGAGGAGTACTGGAGCCACCTTGCTGGCGATTTAAAGTACGAACATTGAACTTATAAGATTTTGCTGATGGAATTACATGCTATTAGCGTAGGTTCGCTCATGCAAAGGCAACTTCCCAAGGCAGTTTGAAAGAAACACAATACATTTCTTTTGTTGGGGATACTTTACGCACGTCGTGATAGCTCATGTCTGCAGGGTCCATTTTGTGTCCAATCGACTTAGAAATGCGCTCGGCCAGCGACCGCTTGACCTCCTCTAACGGTGGCTCGGCCTCGTTCGGGGGGTGCTTGAAAAAGCAGTGCACGTGGACCATAGGTAGCGGCCACGCGTCTGCGCCCTCGATTCTGCTGTACAGACCCCGGAAGCCATCGAGAAACTCAATAGCCGAGTCAGGAAGATTCATAACGTAGTGACTAAAATAGTGCGGGACCTCGATCTCCACTGGAGGCGGAGCAGGTTTTGACCGTGATGTCTTTTTGCTGGGAACCGTGATATGAGATGTGCTCCGGGCCAACTTGAGCAGCCGTTGTGAAGAGGCTTTGATAAATTCACGCCCATCTTCACAGTGCGAAAGCACAAATGTTTCAACTTTGTTTAGTTTCGCGTTGTGCTCTAGGGCAGCGTAGCTGTCAGGGTTCAGGTCATTTGCAAAAACAACAGCGTGTTTCTTACCAGCGGGGATGGCAAAGGGGCCAACTCCGGCAAAGGGATCGCAAACAGCTTCACCACTGTTAAATAGACCAACTAGACGCTCGTGCTCACTGTGCAGCCGTGAGTTCCAGTAGACCTTGGAAAAGTCGAACTGAAATCTGCAGCCGGATTCATGCTGCTCTACCCAAAAGTCGTTGTCCACCCCTGCAATCACCTCCATATCGAAATTACGGTATATGGCATGGATAGACTCGAGCTTGTTGACGACGGTACGGATAGCAGGGTTTTTGTCCAGAACAACCTGGCCGATCAAGTGCTTGAACGGCAAAAACCGCTCCCTCAAATTGAAGTGAGCTATTTGGCCAACCACAGTAAAACCTGTAGGCGTATCGCCGAGATCTTCGGGCAATATTGACTTGAGTATTTCGTCAGTGGTCCAATGATCGTACCCCAGGGTCAGAGTGTGCGTGCCATACTTGGCTCCCGCTTCGCTTAATACACCCTGCAGGGCTTTGCTTAATTTATCCTGTGACATTTCTGGACCGAGCAGTATTGAGCGCTGTCTATTCCCTGTATCCGATTCTTTGAGCACTCGGGACACTCCTCGCAAGTCTAGCAGCTCGCCTGGCCCAGCGTGCTGGGAAATCTTGCCGATATATCGGGGATCAATGGTCGCCATCGCGAGCTTCAACTCATAGTTGAATTTTGACCTGTCCAGAACAGTCATACCTGTGTTTTTAGGCGGTTTAACCGTCATTCTGGAGAAATAGCGGACGATACACTGGACTGACTTCAGATTGAAACTTTCCAGGGTATGGAGGCAGCAGGCAGGCAGGCAGGCAAAATGAAGTGAAGCGACCTCCCAACTTACAAAAGTTCGAGGAAAGGTTATTACGTAGCTGGCTGGCAGCTGGCCAAAGTGTTTGCCAACACAATAAACTAATCTACGTTCGATTAAATGAGCTCCGGCGAGAGTGAAGAGGAGCTGGACCTCAATAAGGCCGGGCTGGTGACACCGGGTGAGCTAGTCACAGATGATACTCAGTGGATGCGCGGGCATGGAACATATTCTGTTGACGACACCACATATTCCTCTGTTGCAGGTACGATAGAACGGGTCAACAAACTCGTGAGCGTGCGACCGCTGCGGGGCAGGTATATTCCTGTTATTGGTGACCATGTTGTGGGTCGGATTACAGAGGTTGGCAGCCGCCGCTGGAAAGTGGACATCGGTGCCAGCCAAGATGCCATTTTGCAACTTGGCTCTGTGAACCTTCCGGGTGGGATTCTTCGCCGCAAGAGCGATGACGACGAGTTACAGATGCGCCAGTTCTTGAAGGAAGGAGATCTCTTGAATGCCGAGATCCAGAACCTCTACGGTGATGGCGCTGCCGCCCTGCATACCCGTTCCCTACGGTACGGCAAGCTAAGAAACGGCGTTTTCATGAAAGTGCCGGCCTCACTCATTGTGCGACTTCGGACACAGGTGCACCGCCTGGAGGGTGGTGTTGAAGTGATTTTGGGCGTTAATGGCTACATTTGGATTCGTAAAGCAGAAGGGGCGCAGAAGGTGGCCCCTATGGACGTCTCTATCACGAAGCTGGAGCAGGAGACGAATTCAAAAGAAATTTACAAGGATGAAAACGATGTAATCTCGCCGCTGGTTCGGCAGAATATAGGACGGTATGCGAATTGCATCTCTGCTCTGGAATACAAAGAGGTGGGCATAACAGGCGAGCGCCTACGCCTCATGTATGATGCCAGCCTGTCGTACTCGGATCCAGGCGCTTTACTGGAGCCTAGGGTGCGGGATTTGCTGGTCGACGCGGCACTTCGGGAAGACCCAAAGCAGGACTAGACTCGACAGATTCACGCTTCTTGTTTTTTTTTTGCTTTTAGCTTTTTGCTCTTTGCTTTTTGCTTTCCTATGTATTACAAAAAGGTTATTTTGCCTTTCCTGAAGGCGGTGTCTCTTTTGGAAGTGACAATACGTAAAAATAAATAGTGCCAAAGTGGTACCGGGTCTCAAAGTCCACGTGTAGGCCGGAGTCGCGCACAATCTCATCGATTGGCAGGTTCCAGCGGCAGCCCCACTCTTTAGCTCGCTCCTCTGCGCGAGCGTCGAGGCTCTTGTTCATGAAATCGAAGGGCCAGCGTCCGTGTTCCAAAAGCACAATATGCCCGCCCGGCTTGACAAGCTGCTTCATATTCTGCAGGGCTTTATCCGGGTCTTCGTGGGAGCACAGGCCGAACGACTCGTATACGGTGTCGAATTTCTGGCCCGACTTCGCTGCCATGGCCGCCATTTGTTCTGCATGCCCATGGACAAACTGGGCCTTGTCGAATCCGGGGAACCTATCAATGAACTTGCCCTGAGCGATCTCGAGCATAGGCTCGGACGAGTCAACCAGGGTGAGCGACGAAACCTGCTTGGGCTTGAGGTAAGGTAGGTTGCGGCCTGTGCCGCACGAAACCTCGAGGGCGTCACCTTTGACCTCTTTCATGAGCTTCCGGCGCATCCACCAGATGTAAGACGTGATCTCCTCCATCCAGATCTTGGAGTCGTAGTCCTTGGCCAGCTCGTCGTATACGGGGGTCGTGTCGTGCGCGGGCACAATTCCACCAGCATGAGCGACGCCATCTGTAGCGTCCACGCCCAGGGCTTGATAGGGATTGGCTTCACCCGTGGCCTTGTACTTTGTATCGTGGAGGTATCGGACGGTAGCCAAGCCCGTCAAAGAATAAAACACAATCATGCCAACAGCCAGCATTCGCCGGTTTTTCGAATCGCCCGTGAACTGTTTCCAGGCTTTGAGTTTACTGCTGAGCCAGGACCCGGCCGATGCTCCACCAGAAGGCCCCGACGGCCGCGTCTGTCTGTCCTTCACCCGGGAGCTCGCACCGCTCAAGTTAGTTTTGGGCGTCGACGCTCCAGAGTTTTGTGCAAAACGCCGTCCTGAAACCCCGGAAAAGCTAAACTTCTGGATTTGCGAGCGCGGGGACCTCCTGGCCCACGAATGTAGACGGCCCAGCCTCAGCATGTTGCAACCGCTCACTCGGGCAACTGGCTGTGGAAATTTCAAATTTCAGCTTGGGGCTGTCCCCTTACCTTGGGCTGGGGCCGAGGCGAGCAATTTGATCCGGCTTGGGCTGGCTGCCGCTCCCAACTCTACACCCGTGCTGCCGTCAGCAAGCAGTTCTTTCATCCAGCCATCTACAATCATGTCCGGAGAAGAAGTACGGCTGTTTGTGCGGCCGTTGCCGCAGGCAATCCATACGCAGGACGTCGAGGATCTATTTTCGAGATACGGCGAGGTCGTCGACGTAAAGGTAATGAACGGCTACGGCTTTGTCGAGTTCCGCGCCGCGGACGACGCGGCCAAGGCCAAAAGCGAACTGCAGGGCCGCGACTTTGAGGGTCGCGACCTCACTGTCGAGTACTCCAAGCCGCGCCGCGAGCGGACCGAGCGGTTTGGTGACCGCGGTGATCGCCCGCCCCGCGAGCCCCGGCCGGTGGCTACGCACCGCCTGGCCGTCAGCGATCTACCTACCGACGTCAGCTGGCAAGACCTCAAGGACTTTATCCGGTCTGCTGAAGTCGAGGTTGTGTACTCGGACGTGTCGCGTGAACGCGATGGCACTGGCGTGGTGGACTTTGCCTCTAAAGACGAGATGGACCGCGCGATCAGCCAGCTCAACGGCACAGAGTTGAAGGGCTCGGCCGTCAAGCTCGTGGAAGACGAGCGCGGGCCTACCGAGCCGCGTCCCCGCGGGGGTCGCGGTGGCCGTGGTGGCCGGTTTGGCGGTGGCCGTGGCGGCGGCCGTTTCGGTGACCGGGACCGGTTCGAGGACCGGGACCGGGGAGACCGCTACGATGACCGCGATCGCGGTTATGGCGGCGGTCGGCGGTACGGCGGCGGTCGGCGCGACTTCCGCGACCGCGACCGCGACCGGGACTTCCGCGACCGTGATCGTGATCGTGATCGCTCGCGCTCTCCGCGCCGCGACCGCTCGCCACGCCGGTACAGTCGGGACTCTCGCGACGACCGCGACCGCCGGGACGACCGGGGGTATGAAGGCGGGCGTGACCGCTCAGACCGCGCACCGGCGGCGGCACCGTCGCCTCCGCGCGGTGGTGGCGACGACGGTGATCCCAGCTGGTAAGCTAACTTGCTGTCGTGGTGCTGTTGTTGTTGATATGTGCAGGTAGCTGGCAAGGCGACCTTCCAGCTGCCCTGGCGCAGAGCACAAACAGACTAGATAGCAGGCGGCGTCTGCCCGCGGACTTGTGAGATGCCTTAGAAATAACCCTTTATTTTTTGTGTGGCTTTTGACTGGCCTGTAGACTATAATGCGATATTTTCAATGGAGTACGGTATAAGTTTTTCATGGCTTCAAGATATAGCCGCACGTGAGGGATCAGGCCTTGCGCTGTTTCTTCTTGTCTTTGCGGCGAAGGCCACCCATGCCACCCTTCAGCGCGTCGGTGTACTTGGCCCAGAAGTCCTCGAGCTGATCCGCAGCGACCACCGTGGACACGCTGACCCTGTTTTTCTTGTCCCGCGCCCCGTCGGAGGCTCGAAATATCAGCGGGTATGGCTTTGCCGTGGAGTCCAGCTTCGTATCGGGGCCCTGGCGGGTTAGCCGCTTCTGCTCAAGGTATAGCGACCCTCTAGACTCGGCATCCACAAACAGTTTCTGCAGCGTAGCCAGAAACTGCTCGTTGTCCTGCCGTTTCACCATGGCTAGATGCTAGAGTTTGATCTTCCCGCGAATAGTTGATTAGGTGAGCCTGGAGTAGTCCCACCAGGCAAGTAACGCGCGGTGAGGTGGAGTTTGGCAGTGCGATGCAGGGGCACCTAGGCTAGCATGCTTTACCCAGTACTAGCCGGGAGAGTTTGGATTGTGGGTCGCGTCGGCATCAAACAAGGTTATGTTCATACGTCTGACTACTACAGGGAAGGGCAAGAATGTTGAAACACAACTATCAATTATCCCGCGATGCGCGACGTGGCACAGAAGAGGCAATGATAGCCGGGGGGTCAAGCTTGGTGTTACGCACCCGCGAATGACTGAAGAGGTGCCACTGGTGCGAGCTCATAGGACGATGCCTGGTTATTGTCAGCCCGGAACTCAATATCACACTCTCGCACGAATATGACGTGGCCCCAGCATTGTGCCTGAGAATTGCATTCGCGCACAGCGCCCCCCGCACGAGCGAGCCGCGCATCTATGCAAGCGATCTCGGCCGGACTGGGTTCATGCGCCGTCCGTCCAGAACATTAGCCGCCCCTTAAGGAGAATGCCGAAATTGAGTTTACCCAGGCTAAATTCTGATATCGCGAGGCCCATTCCCCAGCTACGGCCGGTCTGCGCGAGCGTGGAGTGAGTCAAAGCTCGCCAGGCCCGTATACAGGGCTAGGGCAGGGATAGTCGCGGCATAGCCCTTACCCCTCACCATGCATACCCGGAATTCGCAGGGCCCGGCTGTCAGCAGGAGCGAAAGTCGGCCATTCCGCATACGCGTACGTACGTCGACACTTTCAGGTAAATCTGATTCACTAGAGATTTGCTTCGGCCTGTGGAAATATCGCGCGGTCTCGTGGCTGAGATCACACCAACTCGCTGGGCCCCTGCGCCAGATCCACCCACATGCCGGAACCCGTATCCGTGCTGTGCCTCTGCTCCGACCCCCGTTACCCTGATGCATATGGCCAGCGGGGGAGCGTACCCAGGGCGCCCGGCGCGTGCATTGTGGCCAGCAGGGCTAGGCCTCCGGGCCACCCACCTATAAAAGCCAGTAGACGCTAACCCCGCATTTTTCTTAGTGACAAGGTTTTTCGACATCATGGTGGGGACTTCGCAACTCATTGCGACTGTGATAGTGGGCATCATCGTGGTCGTTCTCATTAGATACGCCTTTAGTGAGCCGGCAGAGACCAAAGATGCGTTCACCGCGGCCATGGCTTCGTCTGCGGCCGGCGGCGGAGGTGCCACCGACAGCGGCAATATCATTGCCCGCATGAAGAACAACAAGAAAACCGTTGTGGTTTTCTACGGCTCCCAGACTGGAACTGCTGAAGATTTTGCGTCAAAGCTCGCCAAAGATCTTTCGGCCAAGTTTGGTCTTAAAACCATGACAGCTGATCTGGAGGACTACGAGTACGAGAACCTCGACCAGTTCCCCGAGGAGCACGTTGCCGTGTTTGTGATGGCCTCCTATGGAGAGGGCGAGCCCACCGATAATGCGGTGAACTTTTGGCAATTTCTTGTCGAGAATGAGCCCGAGTTTTCTCAAGGCTCTACTCTCAGCAACCTGCATTTTGCTGTGTTTGGCCTCGGCAATAACACCTATGACCAGTACAACAAGGTTGGTCGTGATCTCAATACCCGTCTTGAGGAGCTTGGCGCCCACCGCATTGGTGAATACGGCGAGGGTGACGATGGTGCTGGCACCATGGAAGAAGACTTTCTGGCTTGGAAGGAGTCGTTCCTGCACACAGTCAAGGAGGAGCGTGGGCTCGAAGAGCATGACTATGTATATGAGCCCTCGGTCGCCGTTGAGGAGCAGATTGATCTGAGCTCCGATGATGGTTCGGTGTTTTTGGGAGAACCTAACAAGAACCATTTGGAGGGCAAAGTCAAGGCGCCCTTCAATCCACTCAACCCGTACCTGGCGCCCATCAAGAAGACCGAAGAGCTGTTTACTGGAGGCACTCGCAATTGTGTCCATGTCGAGTTTGATCTAGGAGAAGAACCACAACTGCGGTACACCACTGGTGACCACTTAGCCTTTTGGGCTCAAAATTCCAATGAGGAGGTGGATCGCATGCTTTTGGCTCTGGGCCTGACCAGCCGTCGCCACGAAGTGATTTCTATCAAGGCTCTGGATAATACCACGACAGTGCGCATTCCCAGCCCGACTACTTATGATACTGTAATTCGCTTCTTTTTGGAGATCAACGGCCCAGTTTCCCGTCAGGTCCTTTCCAACTTGTCGGCTTTTGCTCCGACGCCTGAAATCAAGGCCGAAGTGAAGCGCCTTGGTGGTGACAAGCAAGCCTTCCATACAGAGGTCGCTGCTCACTTTTTCAATTTGAGCCGCCTCATGCTGAAGTTGTCTCAGGGACAGCCATGGAGCGTTCCTTTCAGTTTCCTTGTCGAGAACTTGCCTCATATTCAACCTCGCTACTATTCCATTTCGTCGTCCAGCACTGAAAATAAATCGACGGTTTCTATCACTGCTGTGGTTGAGCGCCTATCTCCTAAGGGAAGCGACTTTGTGCTTAAGGGTGTTGCGACCAACCAGATTTTCGACATCAAGAAGTCGATTGACGGCACCCCTGAGCACTGCTATCAACTTGAGGGTCCTCGGAGGAAGTGGGCCCATGGAAAAGATATCCGTGTGCCTGTGAGTGTCCGCCACTCAAGCTTCAAGCTCCCTACCAAGAGCGAAGTCCCGATCATTATGGTAGGACCTGGTACTGGTGTCGCCCCATTTCGCGGTTTTATTCGCGAGCGTGCTGCACAGGCTAAGGCCGGAAAGCCGATTGGAAAGGCGGTACTGTTCTTCGGTAGCCGTAACTCCAAAGAAGACGCCCTGTACAGCCATGAATGGCCCAAGTACAGCGGTCCCGCTGATACTTCCCTTGAGGGCCCTTTTCAAGACAACAATTTCCTGACCGTGTACAATGCATTCAGTCGTGAGGGTGAGAAGGTCTATGTACAGCAGAGGCTGAAGGAGAATGCTAAGCTGGTCAATACGCTCCTGGAAAAAGGGGCCCATTTCTACGTTTGTGGCGATGCCAGCCGGATGGCCCGTGACGTGCAATCCACGCTCGTAGGCATTGTTTCCGAGCAGCGGGGCCTGCCTAAGCAGGAGGCTGAGGCTTTGGTCAAGAAATGGAAGACTCGGAACATCTATCAGGAGGACGTATGGTAATTCCTCTGTTGCATCTCTTCCGAACGCAAAATAGAATACACGCTATGTTTACAATGTAGCATATATAAAGTTTATGAATTATGCGTCTATTGCTTATTTCTTGCCTGACTTTTTTCGTTACTTCGGATTGCGCTGCCTGGCACCGGGTTGGTACTGTCTGGTGATTCACGGCTCGCGGGCATGGCCCTGCCATACCTTACGTCACAAAACGTGTGGGCGCTTATCAAAAGCATCTGATGCGCTCCGATCTCGGTCAGCATCATACCTTGACGTCCAAGAAAAGGCTGAGCAATGCAGCTGCGCCAGGCCCTGGGGCGATTTTTGGCTCGGTGGGGTGAGCTTGGGACCTCATTTGAGGGTGCTTTAGGGCACCAGCGACTCGGATTTTCTTCAGTCGCGCCCGTGGACTCGAGCTTCCCGCTTGCTGGCCAGCACCGGTCCCGTGATATAGCCACTGCGCTCGAACCGCACGAAATTGCTGTATTATACGGGTCGCATTCTGGTACGTCGCAAAATTTGGCCCAAAGACTCACCCGTGAGCTTCAATGGCGTTACAAGGCCAACGTATTAGTTGGTAGTTTAGACAGTTTCGACTACCAGTCCTTGAGTCGAGTTCCCGACACGAAGGTGGCCATATTCTTGATGTCATCTTATGGTCGGGGTGGGCCAACTAAAAGTGCCGAAGGATTTTGGGATACTGTCTTTGGTCTAAAAGACAGCTCGGCGCTCCGCAACTTACGCTTTTCCGTATTTGGAAGAGGATCATCGGTTTATCCCACCTTCAACCAAGCAGGTATACTCTTGAACGAGCATCTGGACAAACTAGGTGCCCATCGCTTTTCCCCCTATGGACAGTCTGATAAGATCAGTGGCACGGATGAGGAGGATTTTTTTATGTGGAAAGAAGCTCTATTTGAACAGTTAAAGCTTCAATTGTATAAAAAGGAACACCCGTACGTTTACGAGCCCGGCGTTGACATCAATGAAGTGGCTGCCCGGCCGGACGGTCGACCCTGGCCCGAGCAAAGTGAAGCAGAGCTGGCTAGCTCTTTAGCTATTTTGAGCCCAGATGGCCTTTCCCCACAGTTCGTGCCAGCATCTGTTAAAAAGCATGAGGATCCTGACGAACGCACATTCCTGCATGGTGACTTTGACCTTTCGCGTACGCCTTTCGAGTACAGTGCTGGCGATTATGTGGTGGTGTGGCCGGTAAACTCCGATGAGGAGGTAGATCTCTTCCTCAAGGCTTTCAATTTAGAGTACAAGAGAGACACGGCAGTTGTAATTAACTCCAAGTGGAAATCAACCTATGAAATGCTGGCAAAGCGTTACATTGGGATCAATAATTTGATATCTCAGGAGCTATTCCGAGCGGTCTCAAAATTTGCGCCGAATGTTGAAACACGCAAACTTGCAGATGACATGCTATACCATGCGGATGAGTTCAGAAGAGCTCGAGCGACTTTTCCGTCGATAGCCAGTTTGATGTTACACCTATCCGGAGGTCAGCCCTGGCCCGTACCTTCGACCTTTATTCTTGATTCAATTCCTCAATTGGTTCCAAGATACTATAGTGGCTCGTCCTCGCCTCTCGCTAACCCTCATTCTGCGAGCATTTCGCTGGTGGTAGAGCAAAGTGGTAATTTCAAGGGTGTGGCATCAAATTATCTCGCCGGCCTGAGAAATTCTGCTGCTCGAGTTGCTATTGCAATCCAACCCTCCGGATTCAGCCTGCCTACAGATTCCAGGGTACCGATTGTCATGGCCGGTATTGGCACAGGTGTGGCTCCCTACAGGGCATTCGCGGAGGAAAGGACCCAGCTGATCAAAGCTGGTAATGATGTTGGCTCGGGAATGCTTTTCATGGGTGTTCGCAACCCCGAGTCTTTTCTCTACAAAGACTTTTTCGAGCACGCTGATGGGCTGACAGTTTACCCGGCCTACTCGCGCGTGGGCGAACGAGAGTATGTTCAGAGCGTGATCAAACGAAACAAAGAAAAGATTTGGGAGGCTCTTGAGTCCGGTGCCGTATTCTATATCTGTGGCTCCATATCAAAGCTTAGGAGGCACGTAAGATACGCTTTGACGGAAATCATTGCCGAATATAAAGGCATTTCCTTCGAGGAAGCCGAAGTCCACTTCAAACTTTTGAAAAAGAACAAGAGGCTATATGTGGATATGTGGTGAGCCTCGACAATTTTTGATTGAACGACGATAGTTTTTCTGTGTTCGTACATTTGTCTATATTAAATTATATTACGCATCGCCAAACATGCTAATTACCGCGGCAGCATCATAGTTGTCTACGCTGTCATGGCGACGAGACACTCTATGCTCAGCGCGCTTTTTGCTTCGGGCACGAGACTCTTCATCGTTATGCATTACCCTGAAGGTAGACAAAAAGTCCAGGAGAATACCTCGCTGCTGCTTGAAATTCGTGGCACTATCCAATGTGCTCTGCAACTCTTCCAATGCAGGGACATCCACGCTGGGTATAAGTTCCTGCAGCTTAATCAATGGCATCGCTCTCCTGGATTTCAGGTTGCTGTACATCAGGGCCAAAATATTGCCCACTTCGTTGTGAGATTCGTGGAAGTATGAATCAGAGAGCACCCTCAAGCAGGAAGGAATAATTTCAGCGCAAAAGTATTGCGCGACATCGTCACTTTCTAGCACATCGCTATTTGCCAGGATATTCGTCAGCAGCAAACACGTATTGAAGCAGCAACGACTGTCCTTGAATAGCATGATATTACTAGAGAGTTTCAAAATGGCAAACAAAACTTCTTTGTGCGAGAGGCTAGCATTTCGGACAAGACGCTTTCGCTCATCCGACTCCTGTTTTGCCAGATCCATCAACAGACGCACCACTATCGCTGTGAGCTGACGCAGTAAATGCTCGTCCATCATTTCTTCACTCAAGTCGTCCTCTTTCTCTGCAATATCTTCTTCCATGAGCTGAAACCCACTTTCAGACTGGGCTCGCCACTTTTCAACTAGCACAGAGTCAATTTTTACCAAAAATGGCGGAATGAATTCAACCAGAAAGCGATCAAGATATTCAGGAGGACAATTCTTTATGGCATTGCGCACGACGAGCGAAATCATGTGCCTCCAGCTATGGCTAGTAACACCCACTGTGTTCCCTCCAGCGAGCGCCTCGTAAAGGTTACGGCCAATGCCTTCAATCTCAAACATAGTCCCTTCCAATTGCGTGACCGACCCTAAAGTCAAAAACGCGTACTCCCGCGTGTACCGAATAATATGACCCACAGAATCAGCAAAGTCACGGAGCGTCTTTGAAGCTTCTACGCTTTGATTTTCAAACTCATCACGAGTCTGCATGGAGACACCGGCCTGCCAGAAGCGCTCTTGAGTCGACACCTTAACAAACGTGCGCACTTCAGGAGGCAAATTAACCCAATTCTCAGGATTGTGATAAGCGACAATTTGGGAAATCAGTTGGAGAATGTGTGGAAGAATAGGCTGGATACGAGGCTTCCAAAGGTCCAGAAGGTGTAGGTACTCCGGGGACGTATGCTCGAGCCTTTCAATCGTATACTGAATGAAGATCCGCGATGGCCGAATAGGAAATATCGCCTGCCATTTTTGCTTCAACTCTAATTTGAGGGCACGACCAGCGTCATCCATGGGTGTCTCAAGCAAGTTCGTATCAGCAGTAATGTTGCGAGAGCGGAAATACTCTGCAATGCGGACAATGCCTACGCGCTCCATGAACCACTCAAGGTCCATCAAACCCTTCATTGTTGTCTCTTCAGTCCATGATGATAGAACGGGATCTACTATAGCTGAGAATCGCTCGGGTTTGTTGGACAGTGACGATCTCTGGGAAACAACAAGAAGGAAGGACTTGAAGCTCACGCTCTCGTGTTCGCGAACCTTTCCACTCGCCAGCAAATCTCCGATAACGCGTTCGAGGTCACCATAAATCTGTACAAGAGCCTCAGGGATCATATATGCCAAACGGTTAAGCTCAGTTCCGCTGGCAGTACGGAGGTCACGCACGCGTTCGCGTTCCTCGTCGTTCTCTGGGTCGTCGTTGGGGTACTCCCAGGTCGAAGACGTGAGGACCCTCTCCAAAATTTGAAATATAATATTGTTCCGTTGCTTCAAGAGGGGTGCAAATTGGACTAGACATTCAACAATTTTGCGGTGAAGCACCGTGTCCTTGACTTGCAATCCAATCATTTCTTGCGCCCATTCTGCAATGAGATTGAGAATTTGGTCGTTATACTTTTGACGATCCGACTCTGCCGCCCAAAGCTGCCATCGGGAAACGCCTCGAATCGCAGACTCTACGACTGTGATCTGCGCAGTAGCCAAAATATACGCCGCAGAGCTATGGTCAGGGAGCATCTCGTTCATTGCCTGCCAGCCGTACTGTCCCTGAAAAAAGTTAGAAACACCTTCGTGTAGCCAGTGCAAAGCCGGCAAAGGGATACGGCATACTATTAGCCGAACCACATCCTCCATGTATTTTCTGTAGTTATTGTAAAACCCGGTGGCCTCAGGACCTGAGTCGAAATCAATTTCCATAAATTTGTGCGAAATATGATCTGCCGGCAGATTTGCGTAATTAATACAACGCTCCGACGCGATCTGCAGCAACGCAGGAAGGAGCTCCTCAACTTCTGAGCGTGAGACCAGCTCTTCGATTCGAAGGAGGGAGCACCAAAATTGCAAGGAGAGCCCAGAAGCCAAGAGACTTGGGTGCCGCGCAATTTTGATCATCAGCTGGAAGTAACCAGCATAGTCTGTCTGTTCAGGTAGAGGGAACTGAGGCGCATGTAGATAATCCCCTAGGCCAACAACCATCTCTATCACCTTCTTCAGAAAGACATATTGTAGGTCATCGATATTATCCTCGTCAATGGAGATCCCATCGTATACACGCGCAAGCCAAGCAACACCATCAGGCAAGAAAATCTGGCCGACTATCCGCTCGAAATCTTCACTGCGAGTGTATGAGCGGGTGAACAGAATGTGAAGATTGTCGCAAGCAAGAACGCGGGCATTGACATCGGTCGATTCGAACCCGGCAAGTAAGTACTCCAAAAGGTTTGTGCGGGCAACACTGCGAGGGATAACCCAGTATAAGCACGCCTTCAGCGTGTCAAGAACTTTTGTTAGGATCCTGGTATTCTCCTGAGTTTTGTTGGCAGACAGTTCCCGCAATGCATCTGCCCAACGCTGAAGCCAACCCTTATCGTCGGCACGGAGTTCTTGAAGCTGAGGTACGCGAGCATCATAGACTTGAGCTAGATCTTCGGATGGAGTGACAATCTCAGTGCACTGCGCGCTGAGAATGGCCGAGCGCTTGGCAGCCACGGGGTCGTCCAGCAAATAGAGGTCCTCAAAAAGTGTCCGCAGCACGGCGCTGGTGAACTCTTGACCAGCACTGGAGCTCTGCCAAAGACCGAGGAGTTGCGAGTCCATGGATTTCCAACCATCAACAGGGTATACGTCGCCTTTTGCGTGGTCTACACGTGTATCGAGCCCCCATACACGCTTGGCAAGAGCAACCCAAAGATAGGCGATTTTCTCCTTGATATAGTGCGGGTCGGAGGTGCTGATCTGCGAGGCAAGTTCTACAATCCAGTTGCGGACCGCGAGCATTTTTTCTTGAGAAAACTCCCCAAATTGGTGGCTAATGGAATGCTGGAGCAGTGTAAGCCCGTAATGGCGAATGATGCCCTCGTGGGACGACGAGGCCAGGGTGTGCCCCAGCAGCGCGGCGTCGTCGCGCGACTTGAGGGACTCTAGCAGCTTCTGTGCCTGTTGGCGCTCCTCGGGCCGCGACGCTGGCGCGTGCACGACCTCTAAAGCGCCGATAACCCGCGCCAGGTCCTGTGAGTCCATGAGCTTCGAGACGACGGGTGCTCACTCAGCAGATCTTAGAATGCCTTGAGTGGGACGCGATCTTTGTTGGAGGGAGGAGAGGCGGACGTTTTGGGACCGTGGAGAATTTGTTGGGAGGAAGATGGGCTCCGGCAAATGGACGCTCAGGTAGAGTTTGCGCGGGCCTGCGGTTCGGCAACGCCTCAAATATAAGTTAGACCATTAATCTCAACTACTAACAGTAAGGTTAAATGCAGACGGACAGTCCACTAAGCGAGCTTGGCAGCGCATTTGTTGTTAGGGAACCAGCTGATCGTATACGACGTTTATCGCCATGCTACACAATTGCCCCCAAAACCGCTCACAGATATACAGGTTAGCACCCTGAACGGCTCTCAAAAAGAAGTCTCGGTCCGCAAGACAATAAGATTTGCACAAGCAAGTGCCTCCACCAATGCCTCGAGCCGCTGCCCCAGCAGAAACACATGCCGCACAATCAGCCGCAGGTGGACGCGGCCGCACGGCCTGCATCCCTCACCCTTGCGCTGCTAGAACCACTGCTCCTAAACCCCGAAACGGCCACACGCGGTAACGGCGCGGGTTAGGGCGCATGCGTCGTTTACTTGTTCGAGACATAGGGCGCATGAACAAAGGCTTCCTATTCAACGTTACTGGCGAAATCGGCGGGTTAGGGCGGCCAGCACTGCGCGGCAGGGAAATTGGCCAGAAACATTTGACCGCCACGCGCCTGGCCCGGTGCACGGTACAGCCGGGGCAAAGTAATCTCGCGCGAATCAGCCAGCCAACCGGTCACCATCGTTTACACGCATATGGGCGGAAAACGCACCGAATCCCATTTCGAGTTTACAGATCGGCGTTCTTGTTCCAGGGAAACTTAGCAAGCAGAAGCGCCATGCCGCACCAGCCCGTGACGCCCGCAAAAACGAGCCCCGAGCCCACAAATCCCGACAGCAATATGAATCTGCGGTCCACCAGCTCGCTCAGCACGACTCCGGCGACCACGAGGCTGCCTGCCGTAATCTGCACCTGGCGCATAATGGGAAGCGGTTTTGTGGCGTCCACCGACGTCAACCCGCCCGCGGCTTTCCAGGCGTTAAGGCCGCCGTCGACAATTACCACGTTCGCCGGCGCAGTTGCTTTGCCAATCTTCTCGGCAAAAGTCGTCGATCGTTTGCCAATTTGGCAGTAGGCCACCACCTTGTCTGCCGGCCCAAACCCGGCAGGTTTTCCCTTCTTCAGCTCATCCACGGGCACGAGCTTGGCGTTAGCTATGTGCTCGCGCGCATACTCCTCTTTGCCGCGAATATCCAGCGGGATTGCTCCCGCTTTGACAAGCGCAATTGCTTCTTTGGCCTGGACTACGGTCGGGGTGATTCCAGCCATTATGGACAGCCTGATCAAGATGGTAAATTACTAACGCTGGGCGATGCTGTAGATCAGCTGTGACTCGCCCCTCCGGCCCACCTTCGTCCTACTCACCACATCCAACCGGACCGACTCGACCAAGTGAATGGATAAATTTGTCCTCAAAGATACGGTTGAGATCCCAAAGCTTGGTTTGAAGGCTCTGCGCCTCAAACACAAGCACTCCGGGCTTACCCACTTGCATGTCCAGCGGAAAAATGATCGTAACCGAGTGTTTTCCCTGGCATTCAAAACTAATGCGCCCGATAAAACAGGCGTACCACATATTTTGGAGCATACCACACTGTGCGGGTCGCAAAAGTTCCCCGTCCGCGACCCGTTTTTCAAAATGCAGACCCGCTCGCTTGCCAATTTCATGAACGCCATGACGGGCTCTGACTACACCTACTACCCCTTCGCCACAACAAATAAGACTGACTACGAAAACCTCCAGAATGTTTATATGGATAGCGTCTTTTCTCCGCTGTTGCGCGAACAGGACTTTAGCCAAGAAGGGTGGCGTCTAGAGCATGAAAAATTCGACGACCCATCCACCCCGCTCATCTTCAAGGGCGTTGTCTATAACGAAATGAAGGGCCAGTTCAGCATGCCAGCCTATTACTTCTACAAGTCGTATTTCCAAAGCGTCTACCCATCGCTCCAGTACTCTGCTGGTGACCCGGAATTCATTCCCGACCTCGAGTACGAGGACCTGGTGAAATACCACCGCGAGCAATATCATCCAGATAATTGTTTCACATTCAGCTATGGTGATTTTGATGCTGAAGAGGCGTTGTCCAATCTGGCCAGATATCTGGAGACCACGCAAGTTGGAGCCGGGACCAAGGCGGCTGTCACTAAGGAAGTACTCCAGCCGCTACCACTGCCCAATAATGTGGAGATTGCCACCCCGGGTCCCATAGACCCGATGTTTGATGAGTCTAAGCAATACAAAGTATCGCTAACGTGGTACGTAGGTGAACCGGGCGACGTTGTCCACACGTTGGCCTGGCGCATCCTCGGCCTGTTACTCACCGACGGGCATGCCTCGCCTTTTCACGCTAGTCTTATTGATACTGGCTTGGCCCCCGAGTTCAGCGTTAACACAGGCTTGGACGAGACACCTGCTCAGCTTATGTTCACCGTGGGCTTACAAGGACTGTCGAAGGAGGATATCCCCAAGTTCAAAGAAGCTGTATTCGCCACTCTTGACGAGCTGGTTGAAGAGGGCTTTGCCGAATCGCGAATTGCGGCCATCATACATCAAGCCGAATTGTCTGACCGTGAAATAGACGCCAATTTTGGCATGGGACTGCTTGGCCGCGTGGTACAGCGTGCGTTTGTCAAGTCGGACGATATGATGGAAACTCTGGACAGTGACAAGCTTATATCCGCATTCAAAAGTAAAATAAAGGCTGATCCTCAGTTTTTCCAAGGTGAACTGGACAAAATGCGCAAGAGCTCGCACTTCGAGTTTCAGATGTACCCAGATGCTACGCTTGAGGCTTCCCTAGCCGCAAAGGAGTCTGAAGTGCTGGCTGGAAAGTTGAAAAGTTTGACAACTGCTGATAAAGCACAACTCTTTGACAACGGTGTGAAACTTGCTGAAGCTCAACAAAAGGAAGAAGATGTTTCGTACTTGCCTACTGTAGGAGCAGCTGATATCCCTGCTGAAGCGCCTTTTTACCCGGTCACTGATACCGTCATTGGTGATAGTCATGTTCCTCTGGCTGTTCGTGAAACTCCTACGCAAGGGGTCTCGTACGTTCGCTTGCTTAAGAACCTTTCAGGTGTGCGGAGTGATCTGGTTCCTTACCTGTCTATATACGCTGAGGCACTAACCAGCTTGGGAACCGAATCTCACACCATGGCGGAACTGGAAGAACTGATCAAGCTATATACTGGAGGATTGGGTGCTGCTGCGTCATCGAATAGGATGAATGGGAAACCCCTAGATCTCACGCTTGGCTACTCGGCCAGCTTCCTGGACGAAAAATTAGGTGATGCATACAAACTCTTGGAAGAGGTTATAAGGGAGCCCCGCTTAAACGATGTTAAGAAGCTCAAGCTTATGATTGATGGTGATGCTGCTAACATTATGAACTCGCTGTCTTCTTCTGGCCACCGCTATGCTGTAAATCGTGCCACGGCATCCCTTTCCCAGCGACGTGCTTTGGACGACCAGCTGGGCGGATTCTCGTACATCAAACTGCTCAAATCGCTCTCTGGTTTAGACCATGATGGCTTGAGTGGCGAACTAGTCCCTAAGCTCCAAGAGATACTCAACTATCCTTGGATGGCTCGGGTTGGTCTAACATTCTCGCCAGATATGTTCCCCGAACATGAGAAGGCTCTGGCACCATTGGTTAACCGTCTCAACGCCAAGCCGTTCGAGGAGGGTAAGAGCACGTTGGAGATTTCTCTTGCTCCACGGAAAACGGCTGTTCCTCTGGGATTTCAGGTGAGTTACGCCGGCGTTGCCCTAGCAGGGCCAACTATTGAGAACCGTGACAGTGCTGCACTAGCCATCCTGGCAAATCTGTTAACTCATAGATACCTCCATCCCGAGATTCGGGAAAAGGGTGGTGCTTACGGTGGTGGAAGCTCATATAATTCAGTGGAGGGGCTGTTCACAATGTACTCGTACAGGGACCCTACTCCCCATAATACGCTCAGTGTCATGTCCAAGACAGGCCTCTGGGCTGCTGAGCGCAAATGGACAGAGAGGGACGTAGAAGAAGGGAAGATTGGCGTATTCCAGGGAATTGATGCTCCTATCAGTCCACGATCTGAAATATCGCAGCATTTGTGGTTGGGCTTTACCCCGGAGCAAGTGCAAAAACGCCGCACGGATCTTCTGTCCGTGACTCCTGAGGACCTGAACCGAGTCGCTGTGCAATATTTGGGTGGGCTTGAAGACTTGAAAGATGCAGGCGTGTGTGTCATTGGTTCTAATGAGGGATTCAACGGCTGGGAAACGGTTAAGCTTTAACCTAGCGAGAATTTCTTTTGCGAGTTCTCTCGGGGAAATACATATATTATTGTACATACGCTAAAGCATAAATATGCGGCCGTGGATCCAAAAACTTATAAATAAAACTTTTTCTTGTCCCTGTCCATGTCAGGTCTGTGTTCCCAGACCAACTCATCCTTGATACCTTTCTGCACGCGGCGCAGCCTGAGCGTAAACTGGGGGCCTATCTCTTGCAGCCCCACGCGTTCCTCCGAGCGGAAAAGGTATCTGTGCCTGCGAACAAAGATATAGTCACGCTGGTTGTGTAGCGTAACAACTTGACGGCCCTGGAATTCAGGCCTGTGCGGGAATAGTGACTGAAACAATCGGCCGACAGTCTTGCCTAGTCGTGTGGTGAAGTTGTTGAGAATGAGCTCGGGGATATGGTCTGTAGGGTTGCCATGGCCCTTCAGATCCTCTGGCAGAATAAGGGATGAAACGCTGAAATAGAACGTTGGGCCCTCGGGCAGATGGACGAAGGTGAGGCCATTAACAACCTTTTTGTCCTCGTTGATAATAATCAGGTCAGTGAAATCCCGCTCTTTTGCGATGGCAACAATGTCTTTAACCTTGAACTGGTGTTTCCTTTTGACAAACTGTGCATTTGGAAATATATCCAGCAGTAGCTGTCCAAATATATAAGCCTCTTTCCGTGCATTGTTGTTCGTGGTGATCAACACTTTAGGAGGCTTCCCTTCAAAATAAGCATCAAACTCGTCAGCCTCCACTTCTGTGTTGACGGTCTCATCGAAAACACGCTTGGACTCTATTGTCTGGGGCACATTTTGTTTCAAGCGCTGTTCCTTGAGCTCGGGGTTCTTTTCTTCGGCCTCTGCCCGGCGTTGACGCATTTGATGGCGAGCTTTATTGCGCTCATGCTTGATGGCCGTGAGCAATTTTTCGCGGCGCGCCTTGTTCCTTATCTTGGAAACATTTTCTTTGGAAAGCGCCATCGTGTTGGAGGTTTTATTAATCCACCAGTGTCGACCTCAATGACCAAAAAAAATTTAAAAAAAAATAATTAGCGAGCCAGCCAGGCTGAGCTAGCGGGTTGGGAGTGACCTCTGTCGTGGATCGCTGATAAAGTTTTAGTACGCCAGAGAGCTCACCCAGCTGCGCCCAGCGAGCGCGAGCATGTGGCCTAAGGGTTAGGCCGCAAGTAAGTCTGGGGAAGAATTAGTTAGAGGACTCGATGATGGAAAGAACGGTTTTTACCTACCAGGAAAAGCTGCATCTTGTGCATATGACATAAATTTAAGATTCCAATGGTATCTATTAAGCTGTCAAGTAGGGGATGCGATTATTTTGCGACCTGCGGCTCGGTTGCCATCTTGCAAAGATCGCCATATCTAATGGCGTAGCTCGGCCGCACGTTTAGTCACTAGGACGACAGTCTGGGGCCCCACGCTCTCAGTCCCAACAAACAAAGACCATGACTTTGATGCGAGGCTTGGCCGCGGCCAGGCCGACCGTGCGGCTGGGACGGTCATTGCGTCCAGTAGGCGCGCCGGCGGTTTTATGCGGACAGGTAAGAGGCATTCGGCTGGCCTCTGAGGGCCCGTGGGAGTTCGAGGACGACATGTCAATAACCCATGCTCGCAACCTGGACGCTACGCTCAAGAGCTATCTGCCCGTTAAGGAGAAACGTGTAGCGGGAGATCCCCTGACGCCAGGCTCGCACTTACTGTATTTCAACCACACGTACCCTGAAGGGCTGCTCAGTGCTGACGGCTACGACGACTCGCAGGCGCCCGTGGGCAACTTTCCCAACCGACGGTGGTATGGTGGTAGCATTGAGTTCAACATCAATACCAGCCTCAAGTTAGGCCAGCCAGCAAAGTGCACGGAGACCGTGAGTGACATCCGCGAATCGCACAATGGCAAGCGGGTGAGCGTGACGATCGACCGGCGCATGGCCAACGTCGGCGATCCCGCCGGCTGGGCGGTGCGCGAGCGCCGCTCCATGTTTTATTTCGGGCACGAACCCGACGTGCTCGAGCGCCAGTTCAGCCGCCATTTTGCGCCCAAGTACGAGGCGCGCTACGAGCACGTGGTCAATCCAACCCGTGTACTCCTGTTTCGGTATAGCGCCTTGAACTTTAATTCGCACCTGATTCACTATGACTCAATCTACTCCCGTGAAACCGAAAAACTGCCGGATGTGCTGGTCCAGGGTCCGCTCATGGTGACCATGATGCTATGGTGGTTCAGCACTGGCGTGCTGTCACAGTCGGCTCGGCAGATCCAATTATTCACCTACCGGAACCTGGCTCCGGTTACCGTAGCCGACAAAATGCGGTTCTGCGCCACACCTATCATGCAGGATTCTATGGAGGTGTGGATTGAAAATAGCAAAGGAAGCGTGGTGCTCAGCGGCACCATTGTCGTCGCGTAGAGATGGGCCACGATACACGGGACCTCGCAGCAGTGGTGGATATAAGAAAGGGGAAAAGGAGAAAAAAAAAAAAAAAGATTAGCGCAGAGAGACAGTAGATATGCTTATAGCTAGCTATTTTTCTATTGCCAGATTGGCTGCGGCCAGTTCTGGTAAAAAGCATGCCGGCGTTGATCGAAGATAGTATTGGCAGAGCTCCCGTTCTTGGGCCGCCCACTTCTGCAGTTTCCCAGGACATTTGGGGTCCAAATCCACAAGCCAAGCATTCACTTCGCCGCCACAAAGCTCCAAAATCACCGTGCAGTCACGGACCGTCATGATTCGTAACAGATCATCGAACTGTCCGTCGGTGGGCTCGGTGTGCAGCAGGCTCGGCGCGCCCCGCTGAGCCGCGGCCAGCCGGTCAATAAGGTCGTGCGACTCAATATATTCGGCACACAATTGAGGCTCGCGGGCCTCCAATGCCTGAAACAATTCTACGAGATTGCGCTTGGCTGCCAGCTGCAAAGGGCACCATCGCACGGGCTGACCTCGCATGCTCTTGATTGCACATGTGCGGCAAGACCTGGCCCCGTGCGGCGCGTCCGGCGACTGCTCGAGCCATTTCGGCTTGAATTCCACTAGTAGCGTTCCCTTTCTGCCGTGGTGCCGCATGCTCACGCCTTGCCCCAGCACTGGATGCTCCACCACCCGCATTGGCGCCATGTACGGGCCGAGCTGGGCCCGCCAGCTCTGCCAATTGGTGACCACGGCACGTGCAGACTCGCCAGTTTTCGAGATGCGCAGTATGTCGTCCCCAAGCTTGTAAACTACATTGGCCTTCCCCTCTCCTACGACCGTCGGCAGCCCTGCCATGGGCCTTGCGAGACGGCTCACTTGTTCATCACCAGGGTAGGGTTCCACGCGCTATCTAAACAGCCTCCATCACCAACCTCGCTGGGAGGGGCGAGAGCGGCGAAAGCCGGGCGGGTCAGCCAGGCTGGCTGAGCTAACTGGGATGGTATGTCGCTCTCTGGGCTTCCATCCGACAGTCAGCTGTCCTGACTCCACCTTTTTGAGAGAGGCGACAGATCACAGAACCAGGCTCAGCACTTGTCAAGATGGCAGGAACGACAGACGTGCCGGCAGTATTGGCGACGCTGCGCGAGGAGAGTAATGAAGAGCTCGCCCCACTGTTCTATACAATGGAGGACCTGTGGGAGCGCAAGCTGTGGCACCAGCTTACGGAGACCGTGGTTGAGCTGTTCAAAGACGAGCGCTCGCGCTCCATCCGCCACCGGTTGTTCACACAGTTCATCTCCACTTTTGAAACCCACACCAACACTCTTGCGTACGTGACGCTGGGCATTGCGGCGTCGGAAAGTCTGAGGACGCTCAACGAGTCACTGGAGTCGTTGCAGAAGCTTGCTTCCGGTGTAGACAAGGACGAAACTCGGGCCGTGTACGTCTACGCCCAGCTGCGCATTGCCGGTGTCCTTCTCGAGCTCCATCAGCAACTGCAAGCGAAAAAGCTTATAGACTATGCCAGCAAGAAGATCGACGAGCTGCAGATCACTGAGCAGGTGATCATTGCCGGGTTCTATGGCGTATCGTGCGAATTTTACAAGGCTAAGCAAGACTACACGAACTACTACAAGTCTGCACTGCTGTATCTCGCCTGCATTAGCTTGGACGAGCTTCCAGAGCGCATGCAGCAGCAGCGCTCCTACGATCTCGCCATCTCGGCGCTACTTGGCGACCGCATCTACAACTTTGGTGAGCTGATTTTGCATCCCATTCTGGACAGACTGAAGGGTGGAGAGTACCAGTGGTTGCATGATGTGGTTGTCGCCGTCCACAAGGGCGACATTCTGGCGTTCCAGGAGCTTCGGCCTCAGCTGGCTAAGGCGCCGCTTCTGGAGAACGCCCTGCCGTTCTTGGAGCAGAAGATTTGCCTCATGGCCTTCACGGAGTGTGTGTTCCGCAGACCGACCGGCGATCGGGTGCTCAGTTTTGACAGCATTGCTCGGGAGACCTATCTCCGGGCCGGATCGAAGGTGGAGGTGCTTGTGCTCAAAGCCTTCAGTCTGGGCCTCGTCAAGGGCTCGATCGATCAGGTGGAGCAGACGGTGACAGTAACGTGGCTGCAACCTCGCGTACTGACCCGCGATCAGATCGAAACCATGTCGCGGGAGGTCAAATCGTGGGAAGGCGAGGTCCAGAATCTGGGCAAGTGGATGAATACCGAGGGAACCGATGTTTGGGTTAAGTAGGTAGCTTAAATAGCCAAAGCAATTCCGCCAAGGAGGCCGGCAGAGCTCTGCGGCTCTGTTTCACTTGATTTAGTGTTCGCCTGGAGCTATCGGGCGTGCCCCGAGCAGGTTGGAGGGTGGTCATGCGACCTTGCCCAGCGGCGGGCGCACGCGCACGCGCACGCACGCTGCAAGGTAGCCTCCCACCGGTCTAACCCGGCTATCAGGTGCACGGAATATCCCCCTCCTGCTCAGTCACGAGACGTGCCGGCGGTGGCCAGACGTGCAGACCGGGTTTGGGCTGGGCTCCGCCGGTGAGCCGTGTGTGGAGGGCGTTGTGGCACGAGGGCTGCGGGGTCCAAAACAATAAATTTCGGCAGGGTCATCAATGGGTTTGGTTGTGGCCGCAAGCTCCTAGCCATTACCGCCGAACCTGGACGCTGGGCTCTCCTCTTTTCTCGTCTGCCGCCCCTGCAGTAGGCTCCGTTCCGGATCGTCCCGAGAAACTCGCCCGGCGTGGCCACTGATGCGTTACATAAAGAGGGTCACTGTTACCCCGGATTTCCCCTCATCTTCACCTGCAGCTGGCAGAAACTTGCGCTTTTGTTCCTCGCTTGACAATGCTGCGCTCACAAACAGTCTCCAAGGCCCCGCGCCTGCTGGCCAGAAAACTGGTGCTTCCTCCAATCGCTCGTCCCGGCCTGGCTGCCGCACGAGGCTTTTCCCTCGGTGTGGTGCGCCGCCAGGCGGCAGAATCCGAGCTGCGCTCGGCCAAGTCTGTGCCAAAGGGCCGCCCGTACTTCCGCATTGGTCTTTTTATTGGTCTGGTGACGGGCCTGGTCTGGGGTGCGCTGGATCACGGACTGATCCGGCTCGAAGACCCTGACACCATCCAACCGCCGACCAAGTGCGAGCCCTTTCCCCATACCGTGACGCTTGACGGCGTCGCATTCGACAATATAGGCGTTGGTGTCCGCACCGTATCGTTCATCAAGCTGCATGTCTACGCGGTAGGCATCTATGTGGCCCGCGACGACGTGGCCAAGGCCCGCCAGATTCTGCAGGCCACCGACGACCTACGCAGTAAACTGTACAGCGAGACCGAGAGCGTTGACGTGATCGACAAATTGATTTCCGCCGGCGTGAGGTTCACGGTGAGGGTCACCCCGGTCCGCAACACCGACTTTGGACACCTGCGGGACGGCTTTGTTCGCTCCATCATGAACAACCCGGTCTTCAAGGCCGAGGGCAACAACGACGAATTCGGCCTCGGGCTCAACGAGCTTAAGCAGGCTTTTTCGCGCAAGCTCAAGGCACCCAAGGGCGACTCCATCTACATGACCGCACAGGCCGACGGATCGCTCGTGGCCCAGTACGCACGCGAAAAGTCCGGTGGCGGCCTCGAAACACTCGGGTCGGTGTCCGTGCCCGCGGTAGCCCGCGTGTTCTATCTACAATATCTGAGCGGTAAGAACCCGAATAGTCCCTCGGCCCGCGATAGCGCGATGCAGGGCCTCCTTTCACTTGTATGATCTACGCCCGTTTGAGTTGTGTGCGTGTACGTGTGCGTGTGCGCGTATGTGTGCATGTGTGTGCGTTTCCTTCTCACCGTTCTGCCGGTAGTGCAGAATGTGTACATAAATTGCTCTACGGCCGTATCTTATTATCAATAACCATTCTCCTACTTGGTTGCATGTCGTCGTAAATCGTGAGGGGCATTGCCGACCGAACGTCGGTCATGCCGCAGTGAACAGGTCAGCAATACTGCTATTTACAGGGTTGTAGGTTTGCAGTGATAGCGCAGCGGCTTTTTGCGCCCGCGTGATGGCAGCCATCTTCATGGTACTGTCGTCGCGCAACCACACTCTGGACTGGGCGAGCTCCGCAGCAACAACGCCACAGAATGTATCCCCTATGCCGTTCACACTGCGGATCTGCTCTTTGGGTATGGCTGACGGAACGGGGAAATGCTGGATAAGCACACCGGGACGCCCAGGGTTCACCGCGTATACCGACACAGCGCCGCTCAAGTCAGCAGTGCGGTCTTTGAGATGTTCAATCAACTGGAATGTTAGAACTCCTTCGGCACCCAGCTTGACGAAAAGATTCGGAATGTAGGGTAACAGGTGAACTGCTGCTCTGACAAGTCCGGATTGGATGATATTGCTTAGGGCCGGCGGGAGGCGGTAGATGAACTGCCTCAGCTTATACTGCGTGACAGCGCTATCCATAGGAAGGCTGTCAATCACGGGGAACCACTTCTTGACGTCGAAACGTTCCTTGAATGAAAACTCCTCGTACATACTCATAAGCTCCATGGAATTGGGGGTAGCCAGATCAATGCTGTTATTCGGGAACACGCCCAGTTCTTGGTGAGCAATCAAGGCGCTTTTTGGCACTGAGGTAGGCTCAAATATCTTGAAAGTGTCCTTCTGGTCAATCACCGCCCGCAGCTGCTCCAAGCCGAGATTTCCATCAAACACGACAATATCGGGTTCAGCGTCCTCGAGCTCTTTCTTGATGTGCTTAGGGTCCATTTTAGCAATAGTCTCCATATCAGAACAGGCAACAACGAGATCACCATTCGAATCATTCGTTGACACGTACCGAGCGGTTCGCTTCTCGGAGATACGAATGCTGCTCTTATCGATGGCCGGGCTCAGTCCATCCACGATAGCACTTCTTTCTTTCTCCCCAATTTCGGATACAAGTCGCACAGATGCCCCGGAGTATGAAGCAGCCAATGCTACATTGTGACCCACACCGCCAATTGCTGTTGAGATTTGACCGGGGAATGAGGAGGGCCAGATGTTGTCCGTGTTGAGCGTACACGTAACATCTTGCGCAAGCGCACCAACAACAGCAACACTGGCTCGGTGGTGGGTTTTCTCTCCCAGAAACACATCGTACTTTGGCTCAGGGGGGAGCTGGATGGGCATTTGTACAGAGTCTGCTGTCTCTTCGAGCGAAAGTTCTCGGGCGGTTCGCGCAGCAATCCGCGCATTGTTCTTCACAAACTCAATGTTTGTGGCGAGCGTGTCGCCCTTTGTCAGTTCCCAAACCTTCTTCAGGAGAAAGGGTGTGACTTCTTTACCGGTAATACCCGCCTTGTCGGCCTCGATCAAAGCTTCTGCAATGGCCCGGTCCACGAGCTCCTTGGGAAGAGAAAGCGCTTCCGGAACGGGGATGTTGAAAAGATAACCAGTGCCCAAGTCCAAATCGGATCCTGCCCTCACAATCGCGGCGGCCTCCTCGGGCGACGCGAAATTGTACGGCGATTTGACGCCCGAGTCGCGGGTGAAAAAGCCAGGCACGTTGGTGCCCCGGGGGCCATAGGTGGACACGTACACGCCCTTGGTCTCCAGGTACTCGATTGTCTTGGGCACATCCAGAATGGACTTGGGGCCCGAGCAAAACACGGCTACAGGCGTGCGGGCCATTTCCTCGAGATCCGCCGAGATATCCCAGGTGTGTTGCACGTCGCGGTGCACTCCGCCCAGGCCGCCGGTCGCAAAGATCTTGATGCCGGCCATATGGGCAAGAATCATGGTGCCCGCAATCGTCGTGCCGCCGCTGAGGCGGCCGGCGACCACGGGGGCCACATCGCGGCGCGACACCTTGACCAGGCTCTTCGCGGTGGCCAGGTGTTTGAGCTCGGCATCGGTCAGGCCCACCCGCGGCACGCCGTCCAGGAAGGCCGTGGTGGCCGGCACGCAGCCCTCTGCGCGAATCAGATCTTCGACCTCGCGTGCCATGGTGTAGTTTGACGGGTAGGGCAGGCCGTGGGTGATGATTGTGCTTTCCAGGGCCACCGTGGGCTTCCCGCGAGCAATTGCTTGTTGCACCGGCTCACTAACAAGCACATGGGCGCCTCGAGCCCTGGTCAGGCGCGCCCCAAGCACTTTGGACCGCGTTAGCGCGCTCGTTCTCAACATCGGGCCGGTCGCACAATAGGCAGGCTTGTCCGGTGTTGTGTGGGGGAGTGGGAAGTTCGGCTGCACGGTAGCGGCAGCAGCTTGGCAGGGTGGATTGGCCCGCTGGGTTTGGCAGGGGGGGTGGGTGCTCGTGTTCGCGGGAACAGGCCCCGCGTCGCCCGAGCCCGGCCAGGGCCGAAAAGTCCCACCGCTGAGCGCGCGAGCATCTGTCATCCTTCGATGTTCTTTCTCAAGGATCTGGCCCTGGAGCTAACGCTCCACCCGTCGTTCTACGGGCCGCACATGCGGCACTACCTGCGTACAAAGCTGCTGCAGGAGGTCGAGGGCACGATCTCGGGCGAGTACGGATACATCGTGTGTGTCATGGACGGCATGCACATCGACGTCGGCCAGGGCGTGGTGCCGTCCGGCGTGGGCTCGGCGGTGTTCAACGTCAAGTACCGGGCCATCGTGTGGCGGCCGTTCAAGGGCGAGGTCGTCGACGGCGTCGTCACCAACGTCAGCAAAATGGGCGTGTTCTGCGACGTCGGGCCCATGTCCATTTTCGTGTCGAACCACCTGCTGCCCTCGAACATGACGTACGACCCGACGGCAAACCCGCCCGCGTTTGTCAACGACGAGCAGACCATCAACAAGGGCTCGCACATCCGCGTCAAAATCGTCGGCGTCCGTGCTGACGTCGGCAAGATCTTTGCCATCGGCAGCATAAAGGAGGACTATCTTGGGCTGCTATAGGCTTGGACGATACTTTGCAGGTCTGGAATTAAAAAGCTCAAACGAGACTTGCTGCGTGGTGGATTCACTCACCACGAAAAAAAGGACCGATAAGGACCGACATCAAAAACGTAGACGAGCGGGTTCTCGTAAATAAATAATACTGTTTAATAGCTAGCTTTGGCTCTCCGCCCCTTGCGCGGCTCCCTGTGGCTGGGCCGCCCAGATCTCCCGAAGCTTGTCCACCTCGGCGCTAATACCGGCTGCCTGCTGCAGCAGGACGCTGCATTCGCTGTCCAGTGCGCCTACCTTGGCGAGGCCGAGCAAGACATCGTACTTGTACCCGTCTATTCGGGGCCACGCCCACCTAATGGCAGTGGCCATCATGTGGCATGCGGCATCCACCAGGCGCAGGGACTCCGTAGCAAACGGATCGTAGGTAATGGCCTGAAACACTGTTACTATCGCACCCAAATGCGCGATTGTAAGCGATCCTATCCCGTTGATGACTTTTTCCAGCTGCCTCAGCAGAAATATCGTGAAATCGACGTTCTTATCGGTAAAGTTGAGAGCGTTCAGCGGGCCCTGGCGAATGACGTAGTTCTGCCTCTCACGATCTCGACCCGCCAGCACAAGCAGCGCACTCACGGCAGCGTCGAGAGTCATGGACGAGTCTTCAAAGCTTACGCTTGGGGGAATCATGTGCAGCTTGGCTGAGATCGCATCCCAGAACACAGGCACAAGACCAGCAGCTTCGAGCTTGGCCATGTACCGCACAGCCAGGTCCTCTGCCAAATGCATGCCCTGGATCTTCACGCTGAGCCGCACGTCGTCGAGGAGATTGAGTGTAGCAGGCACTATGAATGGCCAGTATTTGTCCAGATCCATGCCCGCATGGACCACGACAAATTCCAGCAGCCAAGTTCGGGGCTCAGGCGACAGATCACTGTTGCCCAGACCGCCGGCATCGAAGGACGGTGCGTTTTCGATGCTTTGTCGTATCTTGGCACGTCCCGCAGCAGTCGTGTTTCTATTTTGCGTCGAGACCTCCGGCCGCAGGGATGCTACCGTCTGGTCTACGACCGCTTCCGTGGTATTTTTGTGCAGTAGCCGGATGTGGCGTCTGTAAGCCAGCTCGGACCAAACTACTACAGCTCGCAGGCTAGTCAGCTGCAAAGAGTTAGCTGCCACTCTGATAAATTTAGCCGGCTGCCCCTGACTGCTCTCCAGTGAATCAAGCAACTCGGCCTGGGTCCCGGAAGCAACGACGGTGGCCAGTTTGGCATACCGTCCAACCAGCGAGCCCTGATCAGCCTCCACATCCTCTCGGGAGCATCGCGATGCGATTTCCAAAACTTTGGAGCTAAATTGTTCACCATCGCCTTCATCTAGCCAGATTTGGGTGGCAGCCAGAAGGTCGCTGGCCATGGCTTTGGACCGGTCGGAGCAGTGGGATGATGGGCTAATCAGCTAGGAGCACCTCTAAGGGTACACAGCTTCGGAAAAAAATTAAAAAAAAAAAAGACAAGCAAAAGCAATTCATATATACATCGGCCTATAAACAATAGCATCGGCATTTGATCATTTCTGCTCGCGAATCAAATCAACTACCGTCCTGTTTGTATCCAAGAAGCGCCCCAGGCAGTTTTGCAGGCACTGCGTCTCCGGATTCGTCAGGCTGCTTGAAGCAGCATTGTTAACGCACTTTTTGAAGCAGATGTTTGTGAAGCTGTGAATTTGCAAACGCATCTGCGCCTTGGCAACCTCAGATTCAATCCACTGCGCCACCTCGGTCCTGGACGAGCTGTCCAGCTGGGCCAAAGCGGCGTTCACCTCGGCGGACATGAGATCAAGTTGGTGTGATTAAGCAGGGAGCAAGGGTCGGAATTGGAATATTCAATATTGCCGACAAGCAGCTGCAGCTACCGCTATTGCTATATAAATATTCAAACAGCTTTATAGAATCGCAATGTCAGACTCAGATCTCTGCGCAAGCAGCCTGCTAATGTTTGCAATCCTTCGCCGATCCGCGCGCCGGCGAGTAAACTTCTCTTCGCTGACCTGGCTCTCGCGGATGTCCAAAGCAGTCATTAGACTTGCCAAAGATTTCCCGGGACGCTTGTTCTCCGTCGCAATCAATTCTAGCTTTCGAGTCACCTTGTCCACCTGCTCATCCAAAATGTCGATCGATACCGCAATATTGGCCACATTAGGAATGGTACCAGTGCGTGATTCTTCCACCATGGTAGCCTCTTCAACTTTGGAAAGCAGGTCGAGTGTTTGTTGGTACTTCCGGCGCAATTCTTGCTGTAACTTTGCCGCTCTGAATGGTAGGCCACGTAGCTTGAACGCAGTATCGCTGGACTCGCCAGCGTATGTTTCCAGCTCTAGACCGACATCATCTATCAACCGCTGAAATTCAATCAAACGATTCTGTGCTTCCTTGAGTGGCGGCCAGGTCGAAGTAAACGGAAATCCTTCCTTAAGTTCATCTTCAATCACAGCAATAACCCCTTGAAGCTCGCTTGCCCTGGCAGGTGACCACGCACTAGAGTTGAGATCCAACTCAGACGGAGCTCTACTCGTTACCTCTGCTTCTCCAGCACTTTGAAGTTTGAAAATACGCAAATTGTGGCCGATGACGCGGAAAAGCGAATTTGTTTCAGCATACATTTCGTCAAGATCTCCAAGAGGCTTGGGAGTGTCAGGAACAAACGGTAGGAGCCCCACAACAGAGCCTTCATCGTTCAGAGGGGCTGTAGACTCAAATAAATGCTTGCGCTCTCTTATCTCGGCTTGCCTCTTCTTTTCTAGCTCCACTCGCTTCCGTTCCTTTTCTGCCTCGTCAGCTGCTTTCAACAAAGCCTCTTTTCTTTCTTTCTCGGCCCGCCTCCTTTCTTCATCAGCCCATTTCCTTTCTTGTTCTGCTCTCAGAGCTCTCTCATGGCTTTCTTCTTGAATTCTGGTGGCCGCGAGACGTCGGCTAACCTCCTTTTCCACCGCATCCCGGAAATCTTCTTCTTTATAACCAGGGCTTCTGACATCTTGAGACTCATCTGACGAATTCGTCTCTTCCGAACTACGCCGGAAAGAGTGGTCTTGTGCGGGCTTAGCGTCACTGTCAGCGGCTAACCGTCCTGACACAAACGAGCTTTCGTCCAGGCCATCTTGATCTTCAGATTCCCAGTCAGATTCGCTTGCATCTTCTTCATCGCCAATCTGTGCCACAGAGTCCACGACATTTGGCTCTACCGACGGCCCAGCTTTGGGCACAGAGACAGGAGCATGGCGAAACACGGCTCCAGCCTCATCCGCAGGTCGCTGAGGAATAGGACTCCCCGCATCGCTACGGCCGGAATCAAATTCATCAACTGAAATTTCCGAGTCACCTGTCGCGTCGGGCTCTTGCGCCAAAATATTCGAGGGTCTTCGCGAGCCGAACAACCCGTGCGAGTCTCCTTTGTTGGACAGGGCCTCTGACCAGCCCTCGGAAGTTACATCCGTCTTGTCAGTAACCAACGGAGGCTTGGCTCTGGCGGTAAGTTTTGATCCCAAATTGTCAAACAAGGATTTACCACTGGATTCCTGTGCAAAGGCTGATTTCTGTTGGGAAAAGGTGGAAAATGGTGATTTGTATTCCTGGGTCTTCGACGAGGATGATGATGGCCCAAAAGACGACTTCTGACCAAAAGCCAGAGACTTGCTACCTACACCGGATTGAAGCCCAAGACTCTCATCACCCTGGCTCTGGCCTGCCTTCAAAGATGAAACCGAGCCCTGCGACAGCGAACTAACGAAACTTGGAGAATTCGCAAATTGTGCAAACGCTCCGGTTGAGGCGGAAAGAGATCCTGATTTGTCTGCTGACGGAGAAGACATGCTAGATGATTCCTTAGGGCTCACTGGGTTTGCTAATCCAAATGTACTAGTGCCAAATTTGCTCATATCAATGGACGTCGTCACATTTTTGTTTGCACCCCACGTAGATTTGAAGCTAGTAGGGATGTCACCAAATAAAGACGGCCTCATGAGTTTCTTGGCTTGCTGTTCAACGGAGGTAGCTGAAACGGCGCTCTTGGCTTCCAAAGCCTCTGTGGAGGATACTTTCACCAGGCTCTCATTGCTGCTCGTAGATGATCTTTTACCGGCATCGACAGAGTCGAGTTTAGCTGTTTCAGAAGCTTCTGATAGTTCACCCTTGACGGGTTCACTACGGCGCAAGCGTTGTTTGCCATCGAGAGCTTCGCGGGCAATTATTGACCACGCCGTTACGCTGCCCTGGCTATTAAGAATCCATAAGATAGGCATTGGTGGAGCTGATTCTACTCCCGGAAGTGAAATTGCCAAACTTTCTGGGGACGAATAGTCCAGACCGCTGCCAACAGGCGTAGTGTCACTTCCATCAACGAAGGGTAGCATTCCTCTAGCATTGTCTTCGGTAGGACTCAAAATCTGTCTTGATGTCGCAAGTAGTAAATCTGCAGACGGTGAGGCAGCTGTGACGTACAATGTTGGCTCCAGCGCGACCCAGTTACTCAGATCCTCCAAGTACCAAGCGAGCCGGCGAGTATCGTCAGCAAATGGAGGACAAGCATCGGGAATCTCTAACCAATCAGCCGCATCAGTCCGTATGTATGCGGTGTATTGGTTGAGTTCCTCAGAATTTTGGTCCACGTAAAAAATTGTGTCGCCAACGAACTGAACATGAACGGCCGATTGATCACTCGGGGGCTCATACTCAGAAACCAATTTGGTTTTTTCACCTGCTAAAGAATAAATCTGAACTCTGTGCCCATTAACAACCGCGAACTTGTTGCCGGTCGAATGCCAAGCTAGCAATGTGCCTGTCGCCAGCTTTATTGTCGAGTCGCCTGTCATAAGAAACACGCCCTCAGCAGTCACATATGTGATATCCACATGCTCGGGACGCTTCCAGAGCTCTAATATGCTTGGGATCTCTTTATACCACTGCTTTTTACCTTCCGTCGAATAAATAGTCAGGGTTGACGCATCGTCGTAAACAGCGACCTGTGTCTGGTTTGCTAAAGCTTCCACAAGAAGAACTCCCTTGTGAGGTATCCTCGTGAGTCCAGGTAGATTGGAGCTTTTGAGCAGCGAGTCGCGAATTAGGGAAAGCTGCCCAAAGACGAGTTCTTCTTTGCCCGCAGCAACCAGCATATCTGTCGCACTAAGCACTTGGAGCAGACGCACGGGGAAATCCGGCACTGGATTGTAGGGCTCAACGATTTTGAGACCCTCATCCGCGCCAAAGATGCGGAAGGCCCAGTCGTCGTTGATAAGCTCCTCCATGACCGCCAAACAATCCCCGCGTGGTTGGCCAGGCAAGATAGATCCGCGTTGGTCCCAACGTTGGTGATGGGGAAAAGCGTCAGCAGGACCTCCTTAAGCGAGGGACAGCATCGCAGAATTGGCACGTGACCCCATAATAGTTTATCCGATAAATTGACTCACAGCCTGTGTCATAAAGATTCAGACTTGCAACATGAGTGTTCTAGATCTTGTTAGACCCAATATTCGGAAATTGGAGCCCTACAGATGCGCCCGCGACGATTATAAAGTTGGCGTGCTCTTGGATGCTAATGAAAACACACACGGAACTGCTTTAGCTGATATCTCGGAAACAGAAAAGTCCTGGGAGCTCAATAGGTATCCTGACCCGCACCAAATCGACCTTAAAACTCTCATTTGCAATTGGAGGAATTCTGAGGCTAAGGAAAATGGCTTTTCGCCGTCATTGACTCCCGATAATATCTATCTTGGGGTCGGCAGCGATGAGTCGATCGATACTCTGATTCGAGCATTTTGCATTCCTGGACGTGATAGGATTCTGATCTGTCCACCTACGTACGGAATGTACACAGTGAGTGCTGATATAAATGACGTCGAAGTGGTGAAGGTTGATCAAGACTTTTCGGCGTTTGACATTCGCGTGCCAAAGACTGTACAGGCGCTCAAGTCAGATCCCAGAATCAAGCTCATATATATTTGCTCCCCTGGAAATCCTACTGGTTCCAAAATTCCTCTCAAAAATGTAGAGGCCATTCTAGATGAATGGGAAGGTGGGGTCGTTGTAGTCGATGAAGCCTACGTTGACTTTACGAGGCCATCATTGGCTCCACTCGTTAACAAGCACGCACGCCTCATTGTGCTACAAACGCTGTCCAAATCCTTCGGCCTGGCGGGATTGCGACTTGGGATGTGCTTTGCTACCTCTGAGCTTGCCTCGGTTCTCAATGCTATGAAAGCACCGTATAATATTTCATCGACTACATCCCAATTGGCAAGCCGGGCATTGAGCCCTGAAAGTCTTCAGCTCATGCGCGACACTGTTCAATCAATCAATAATGAGCGTTCTCGACTCGCAGAGGAGTTGCCAGCTATTCCTGGGGTTGGTAAGGTCATTGGTGGTTTGGACGCCAATTTTCTTCTTGTACAAATTTTGGACGTACCCGGTGGCAAGCCCGATAACCAAACCGCCTTACGTGTATACAGCTCACTGGCCGAAGATGACAACGTGGTCGTCCGGTTCAGGGGCAAAGAGCCAGGCTGCGAGGGATGCTTGCGTATTTCAGTCGGTACCATCAATGAAAACACAACCTTGCTTGCGCGTCTTACCAAAGTTCTCGCAGGTAAACCTGGTATTTAGAGTGACAAACTTTCATGAGCTAAGCTACATTTTTGTCTAAATGAATTAACAAAATGCAGGTATTAAGATGAAGCACTTTTTCTTACGCTCCTCGAACCAGTGCGCGTTCACCGATGATGAACAGCAAGTTAATTAAATTTCCAAATGGCCAGCCCCGGTTCCAGGGTGCCGGGCTGGCTGATATCATACAATTCAAGCGTGCTATGCTGCCAAGTGAACCAGACTTGCTCCGCATCCTTCGTGAGGCGCGAATATGATGCCGCCACGGGAGCCACTAGGTACAATGGCCGGGGCAGATTGCTGATTACATCTTCAACATCTTCAACTGACGAACCCATGAGACAAGCAATGGCCAGGCTCTTTTGATTCCTGGTGCTCAGGCTATTAATGATCTCGTGGTGTGTTGACGTATTTGCGTCAACATAGTTTACTTGGGCCGCGGGCATGCCAAGCAGCCATAGCGGTGGGTCATACGTACGCCACCATAGCACCGTTGCTGGGAGCTCAACATCCCTTAGGAATGTTTGCGCAGGAATCACCCCGGCCTGGTGAAAGGCACCCATAAATATACCTGCAAGTATATTGAAAAGAAGCCAAAGAGCCATTAATACCCATTGCATCTTCGATCCAAATTGCGCAATGTCCATGTTCATGCATAAAAGTGGAATCAATGGAACAAGGAACCGAGCTTCCTGATGCGGAATCAAAGACAGCAGAACCAATCCGGATATTGCCGACTGCATCGAGAGGGACCGCCAGTTCGGCCGAATTAGCAAAATACCTGGCCCCAATAACTGAGCTAAATTGATCAAGTGTAGATATCGAGGGTGCAACCCATGGTCAGATAAGTTTTTCGGGTCGGTATTATAAAGAAGATTGTTGAGAGGAGCAACTACCCACTCGTCCGAACCGTATAGGAGGGTGTCAACGTATACCAGGAGAGCTGTTGTTGAAGCGAGTCCAAATGCAAAAGAGAAAACTGTGAGCTTATACTTCCAGAAAAATGGCAACAACGAAAAACTCGGAAGAATAATCCAGGCAAGAAAAGTAGGCCGGTTGAAAAAGCCAAGGGCTACAATCATGGCCAGCAATATGCAGTCCGTGTGCCGATCGAAGTGCGTCGTCTGCGTAACCTCGAACTCGTGAATAATTACTAGAAACCAGAGCACCAAAATTGTTTCAAGAGAGTTTGAGAGCGTTCGCGACTGGTAGACCCAAGTCACGTAGCAAGAGCTCACGAAAAGCAGGCCGCGCAACTGCTCGCTCTTTGTCCGACTCAGGCGGTCAATGGCCATATCACTAAGGATCCAGGTTAATATAGCAACGACTGCGCGAATAACATATAGAATATGCAACGGCTGTGCCTGTTCAGTGAAGAACGACATGGGCAGCCCGTAAATCAACCAAAGCGGAACATGGCTGCGAACAGCTCCAGGGAGACGGAAATCCCAAACATCTTGGGCTGCCCATCCAAAATGGTCACGGGCGACTATTTGCGGTCCTTGCAGATGCTCATCAGGGTGGATGTAGGAGAACTTGAAAGCAAAGTAGGCTCTTAGCACGAATGATAAGGCAAAGACGCCTCGCCACAACCGGCGCGACTGAAATGTTAAACGCTCGCTCATGGCTATTGCTCCCCCGTTCACTTCTCAATTACCTGCACTGAAAAGTCAATTGGCCGGATGAACAAAATAGTCGGACACTGAACGTCGGGGGCGCAACAACAAGTACCCCCGATCGGCCAGCTCACGTGCTGCTCCTCACGTGGACCTGTGAATTTCCCTCATGGCCACTCCACCGCCAGACTCGCGCCCTTTGATAGATCCTGGCCGCCCTTGCCCTGAACAGGTGAAATATATTTTTTTCCCCGGAGCCCACCTTGTCCGCATGCCTGCTCCTACAGCAAGAAAAAATGGCGACCCTGCGGCGTCTGTCGTAGAAAGCATAAACAAGATTCAAGCCAAAGCCTCGATGCAATCTGAGGCGCCTGAAGTTGATATGAGCGATGTGGTCATTAACGTCCAGACAAACGTGCCTATCGAGGTCGATGGCCACGATGCCAAAGATCAGATGGTCGTCGATGAGGAAGGTAGGCCCAAGTTCTCCTCCGAAGCCAACAAAGCCGAGGGCGTAAAGCGGGAGCTGCGCAAGGTACCCGTGCCGCCGCACCGTTTTGTTCCACTCAAGCAGAGCTGGAACAAGGTGTACTTCCCTCTAGTTGAGCATCTCAAGCTCCAGGTCAAGATGCAGACCCGTAACCACGCTGGAATAGTGCACATCCGTACCAGCAAACAAACAACAGACCGCAGTGCAATCCAAAAGGGATACGATTTCCTCAGGGCATTCATGCTCGGCTTTGATGTGGACGATGCCACGGCTCTCCTGCGCCTCGACGATCTTTACATCGAGACTTTTGAAATCAAGGACGTCAAAACGCTTCAGGGTGACCACTTGAGCCGTGCAATCGGCCGGATAGCCGGAAAAGACGGAAAGACAAAGTTTGCTATCGAAAATGCCTCACGCACGCGGGTCGTGTTGGCGGACTCCAAGATCCACATTCTCGGTGGCTTTACAAATATCAAGATTGCCCGTGAGACCATTGTGAGCTTGATCCTGGGTGTGCCGCCAGGCAAGATTTACGGCAACCTGCGGATCATTTCCTCACGCATGAAAGAACGTTTCTAGTTTTCAACAGGCGTAGCCACGCGTGGCACACAGCTCATTTATTATGTTGTTTTTTATTATTAACCAGTAGCACATATACACATTAATTTGCTTGGCCGTGTCTTGCCATGCCGCACCCGCATCATGCTTCCTAATGCTTCTTCACCGGCCAGCCTCGTCTCACCATGTTGGCTTCCAGCTCATCCCAAACGTGTTCCACGAGCTCGCGGTCCCGAAACCTGTGTGTTCGATCTATTTGTTCCACCTGGACATGCCACTGAGCGACCTGCGGCGGTATGGGATCACCCTTGTAAACGAGAGCAAAGCCGCGCACGTGCTGGAACAGCGAGTGGGGGTCGGTCCACTTGTAAGACCGAAACTGCCAGAGCTGGCCCGTCACAAACACGGCAACCACCCGGTCCCAGTACTCTGGCTTGAACCGCTCGACGTTGTCCACGACGACGAAACGCGTGGTGCCCAAAAGTTTCGAGTCACGGCTGATGCGCAGAAAGTTTGGCGAGCTCGACGAACGCAGCACTGGCTCAAATACGCCGCGCTCCAAAAAGTCCTTGACATTCGCCATATTGAGCAGGCTTGACGGGCTGGAAGAGAGTAAGATAATGGGTTCTTTGTTCTTGCCCTGCTGCACGAGTCCCCCGCTGCTGGTGACTGCGCCATTGGCACCAACCGAGCCATTTGATGTGCTGGTCCTCGCCCGCTTGCCGGCATTCGGGCTACTCCAGGAGATTTTGCTCTTATACTCTTGCATAATGAGGCGGTGGCAGTCTTTTGAGACGCTGGCAAAGTCTACCCGCTTACTTCCGCGTAATGCTGTGTTGTGGTCACTCAGGGTGCGTTCCTGAGCATAAATCTTCTGGAGCTCCGAGGGCACGGGCTTTTTGGCCACGCTTCCCAGCTTGAATCCTCCACGCGGAGGGCCCGCAGTGCCTGGCTCGCCGCTCGCTCCAGCAGCGTCGGTAGCGTCTCCTCCTTCTTCGGCAACGCGCTTTTCGGCACCTGCAGCAGGAGCCATTCCGGTGCTGATGTAGTCGCTCTCGGCACTGCTCCCGTCGAGCCAAGCGATCATGTCCGTGCGCTCGGCGAACTTGAGGTTCGTGATCCCCAGCTCCTCCGAGGAGGTGATATAGTCGGCGATGCTGACGTCGCGCGTGAGCCAAGTGTTATAGGCGGTTTTGAGGTCGACGAATTTGGGCTCGGGGATTTGCGACTCAAAGGTGGTGGGCTCGGCCAGGTCGAGGACCGTGGGCTCCGGCTGGCCTGGCAGCAGCACGCGCAGGAACTTTGCGTCCTGCAGCGCCACCTCACCACCATCTGCGCTGGCGACGGGCTCCAGCTTCGCGCCGGCCGCGATGGCCCCGCGCAGCACTTGCAAAGCGTCGACCATGCTGTGGGAGGACGGTGAGGGCCTGGCTGAGATCCTGTCAACGTAAGCTGAAAAGTCGGGTGGGCGGGCCTGGGCTGGGCTGGCCTGGGCTGGGCTGGGCCGCAGGGTCAGGCTGGGTCATGGCAACGAACGAACCCAAGAACCCGAGCTAAGAGCAGCGAACGATCAAGCCAAAACGCTGGTTTAGAAGCAGTGTGTTTGTGTGTGTGTGTGTGTGTGTGTGTGTGTGTGTGTGTGTGTGTGTGTGTGTGTGT